>JAKSZT010054140.1:2137873-2156776 GCA_026826555.1 Tolypeutes matacus
CACAACTACTTGGCCGAGTTGACACATTAGCCTAACCATCACACATGGCATTGGAACAGATAGGCAGGGTTCAAGTCTTTCACAAAAACAACACAAGAAGGGAAAAAGCAGTCCAAGGCAGCTGCTTTGGGGCTCTGCACAACAGGAGAATGCTGCATACCATCCAGGAGGGTGAGAGACAGAGAGATGAAGAAGCCGAAAGAAAAACCACAAGTTTCTAACCCCAGCAGCCGGGATCAAAACCCATTCCCACCCTAAGGGCGAACAGCCTGGATAAAGGCCATGGCTCGCTGCAGGCAACTGAGAGGGGAATAGTTGTCTTTCCCCCTGTGAAGAGGGAGGGTGCAGCAGAGGGCACACAGTGGTTTCTCTTCAGTGAATTTGGCCATCAGAGATAGCTATGAATCTCTTCTCTGGTCAGTCCAGATTGACAAGCATGTGGAGCTTGAAAGAATCGCCTCTGTGGAAATATTTGCTGATGAGCGCTATGTGCTGACTGGCTGGGAACTTGCAAGGAGGAAAACTGCCTTTAGGCGCCTCTTGTCGAAAACTTCTGGAGGTGTTTTTGCAAAGAGTTATTGAACCCTGGCCATATTTTGATAACTTAAGCTGGGCAATTTTAAAGACTAAGAATTAATTGAACCAAAACTCAAAGAGGAGCTGTGAAACAAAACCACAAGGCAAGAGAGAGAAACTGATTGTTAGAGTAAATTCATTGAGAAATTCAGATGCCTAGACATCAGCAAAATATTAAAAGCCGTGCTAAGAAACAGGAAGAGATGGGCCAACCAAAGGAACAAACCAAAAATCCTGAAGAGACAAAAGATTTAAGACAAGTAATCAATGGTAATCACACAAATCTCCTAAATCAATTCAAGGAATTGAAGGAAAATATGATTAAGAGATGAAGGATATTAAGAAGACACTGGGTGAACATAAAGTACAATTTGAAAGCCAGCAAAGAAAAGTGATAGAGCTTATGGGTATACAATAGATGAGATTAAAAATACATTAAAGGGGAGTGGATGTGGCTCAAGCAATTGAGTGTTTGCTTCCCACATGGAAGGTCCCAGGTTCAGTTCCCCATGCCTCCTAAAAACAGAAACAAATAACAACAAGCAAACAAATGAAAGAACCATCTCAGGGGAGCCAATGTGGCTCGGTGGTTGAGTGCCAGCTTCCCATATACGAGGTCCCAGGTTCAATCCCTGGCCCCTGGGACCTCAAAAAAAATTTTTTTTTAATAAAAAAGTTGAAAAAAAAATACATTAGGGAAGGAGGGGCAAAATGGTGGCAGAGTAAGGAGCTCCAAGAGTCAGCTTGTTCTACAGGGCAGTTAGTAATCACCCAGAGCTCTCTAAAGCACCTGTTTGGGGACCCAGGAGACCAAAAGAGCATCCTGCAACATCCTTGGAAGAACTGAAGGGGGAGACTGCCCACATGCAGAGATGGCTTGTGAGTAGAGCACTCCATGCCACAGAGGCTGGTGCTGATACTCCACTTGTGGTACAATCAGCCTTGGGAGCTATTCTGCGGATGTAGTAGGAGGCTCCATTTCTCAAAAACAGGGGTGAAAGAGATGGTTGGGCACCAACCTCAGCTACTGATTAGTAAATTCAGCTGGCTAAAGTATAATCCTAAGTTTAAACCTGTCCAAGTCAAAAAGAGGCTGGTAGCCAACATTTTAACTCCACCCCCGGCATGAAGGGAAGCGGGTTGGACTGAAAATCACAGTGATGGTAGGGACCGGCTTCTTTCCACCCAGATTAGATTGCAGCTCTAGCCTAGACTCCAGCCCCACCTCCAGCAGGGAAGAAGGTGACAGGACCTGCATCAATCTCTCTGGATAACTGCAGGTGCTTTTGGCCAGCACAGACTGAATATTCGGACACTTGTAGCTCCATACCTGCACCCCAATAGGATAGGAGAGTAGCTGTGTATCCTCAGACTCTCTGGGCAACTGCAGGTGCTTTCAGCCCATATGAACTGGTTTGTTGTGTGCCTTAGATTCCATCCTACCCCTCCACCCCCATAGGATAGGAGGGGGCTGGTATTTCTTCAGGCTCTCTGGGAAACTGCAGGTGCTTTTGTCCTGCACAAGCTCGACCGTTGGTTACCTGTGGATCCACCCCCACCCCTGATAGGACAAGAGAGGGGCTGTGTTTCCCCAGCCTCTCTGGGTAACTACAGATGTTCTGACACACACAGATTGAATAGTCGGACACTTGTAACTCCATCCCTACCCCCAATAGGATAGAAGGGGAGCTGTGTTTCCTCAGTCTTTCTGGGCAACAGCTGGCACTTTCAGCCTGCATGGACTGGATTGTTAGGCAACTGTAGATCCACCACCAACCCCCAATAGGAAAGAAGGGAGCTAGTGTTTCCTCAGCCTTTCTCTGCAATGGCAAGCACTTATGGCCTGCACGGACTGGACTGTTAGGCACCTGTGGATCCATGTCCAACCCCTTAATAGGATAGGAGGGGGCTGGTATTTCCACAGCCACTCTAGGCAACAGCAAGCATTTTCAGCCTACACGGACTGTACTGTTAGGCATCAGTGGTTCCATTTTCCATTCCCATTCCCTATAGGGCAGAAGGGACAGTACTCTCTCAGCCTCACAAGGCAACTGCAGGCAAATTGGGCCCATATGAATTAGATTGTCAGGCACTCCGGAGGGTTCATCCCCACCCCTGGCAGAGATGGGGTTTCCAGTTCTACATCAGTCTACCTGGGCAACTGAAGTCATTTTAGATCCACATGGCATAGATTGCTACCCACACCTGCAGCTCCATCCCAGCCCAAGGCAGGGGAGGAAAGGGCATGAAGCTTCATCAGTCTCTCCGGGCAACTACAGAAGGTCTTGGCCTGTATGAATTGGATTATTACACATGGTTGCAGCTCTGTCCCTACCCCTGGAAGAGGAGGGAGATGGGAGAAATTCATTGGTTCCTAGGGCAAGGCGGGCATCTTCAGCCTCCACAGCTTACAGTACCAACTATATCCTTGGCTCCTACTATACAACCAGCAAGGGGAAAAGGGCAAGAAATAACTAGACTGAAGAGAGAAACTGCACCCACAATAAATATGTTTAGTAAGCCACATGCCAAGACACCAAAAAAAAAAATTACAATCCATACCAAGAAACAGGAAGTTATGACTCAATTAAAGGAACAAGATAAGCCTCCAGATAACATAAAAGAGTTGAGACAACTAATCATAGATGTTCGAACAAATCTCTTTAAAAAATTCAATGAGATGGCTAAAGAGATTAAGGATGTTAAGAAAATGGGTAAGCAAAAAGACAAATTTGAAAGCATACATAGAAAAATAGCAGATCTTATAGGAATGAAAGGCACAATAAATGAAATTAAAAATACACTGAAGGCATATAACAGCAGATTTGAGGAGGCAGAGGGAAGGATCCATGTGCTTGAAGACATTGTCTCTGAAAGCGAACATATGAAAGAAGAGATGAAGAAAGGAATGGAAAATTTTGAACAGGGTCTCAGGGATCTAAATGATGGCAAGAGATATGCAAACATACATGTCATGGGAATCCCAAAAGGAGAAGAGAAGGGGAAAAGGGCCAAAGGAATATTTGAAGAAATAATGGTAGAAAATTTCCCAACCCTATTGAAGGACATAGATATCTGTGTCCAAGAAGCACAACATACTCCCATCTGAATAAATCCAAATAGACCAACTTCAAGACACAAACTAATCAGAATGTCAAATTCCAAAGACAAAGAGAGAATTCTGAGAGCAGCAAGAAAAAGCTATGCATAACATATAAGGGATACCCAATAATATTAAGTGCCCATTTCTTATCAAAAAACATGGAGGCAAGAAGGAAGTGGCCTGATATATTTAAGATACTGCAAGAGAAAAACTGCCAGCCAAGAATCCTATATCCAGCAAGATTGTCTTTCAAAAATGAGGGCAAGTTTAGAATATTCATAGATAAACAGAAAATGAAAGAGTTAATAACAAAGAGACTGGCTTTGAAGAAATACTAAAGGGAGTGCTACAGCCTGAAAAGAAAAAAGACAGGAGAGAGAGCCTTGGAAGAGAGGCTAGAAATGAGGATTATAGCAGTAAAAGTTACTGAAAGTGTAAAAAGAGTGGTGAAACTAAAATATGACAGATAAAACCCAAAGGTCAAAATGGGGGAAATAAGAATTGCCTTTACAGTAATAACGTTAAATGTTAATGAATTAAACTCCCCAATCAAAAGACACAGGCTGGCAGAAAGGATAAGAAAATATGAGCCATCTATATATTGTCTACAAGAGAATCACCTTATACCCAAGGATAACAATAGATTGAACATGAAAGGCTGGAAAAAGATATTCCATGCATGTGTAACCAAAACAAAGCTGGAGTAGCTATACTTATATCAGATGAAATGGACTTTAAAATAAAAACTGTTATTAGAGACAAGGAAGGACATTATATATTAATAAAAGGGTTAATTCACCAGGAAGAAATAACAATCATAAATGTATATGCACCTAACCAGGATGTCCCAAGATACATGAGGCAAACATTGGCAAAACTGAAGGGAGAAATAGATATCACTACAATAATATTTGGAGACTTCTATACACCACTCTCAGCATTGGATAGAACATCTGGGCAAAGGATCTATAAAGAAACAGAGAGCTTGAACAATATGATAAATTAGAAATATTAAGAACAATGCACCCCAGAACAGCAGGATATACATTCTTTTCAAGTGCTCATGAATCTTTCTCCAGGATAGACCATATGCTGGGTCACAAAGCAGATCTGTATAAATTCAACAAGATCAAAATTATACAAAGCACTTCTTCTGATCATAATGAAATAAAGTTGGAAATCAACAAGAGGTGGAAAAAGGGAAAATTCACAAATATATGGAGAAAAAAACAACACATTCTTAAATAATCAGTGGACCAAAGAAGAAATTGCAAGAGAAATCAATAAATATCTCATGAGAAACATCACCCTAATACTAAAGCCAGATAAAGATATTGAAAAAAAAAAAAAAAAGAAAATTAGAGACCCATTTCGCTAATGAATATGGATGCAAAAATCCTCAACAAAACACTTCTTAATCAAATTCAACAATACATTAAAATAACTATTCATCATGATCAAGTGGGTTTTATGCCAGGCATGCAAGGATGGTTCAACACAAGACAATCAATCAGCATAATACACCACATTAATAAATCAAAGAAGAAAAATCAGGGAAGATGGTGACAGGCTAACAGGCAGAGCTGAATGCTCTCACAAAAACAACAGAGAAAGAGCCAAAAGCTGCCCAAGGGGCTTGCTTTGGGGGGTCAGCAGACCAGGACATGTGACACAACTGCCAGGAGGGTGAGGGACAGAGATACAAAGAAGCCAAAATGACAAACGTGAGTTACCAAGCCCCCATGGCTTCTGGGAAAGGTTCTCCTCCCTCATCCCCAAGATATTAAGCTGGGGTAAAACACTTGGCTCACTACAGGCGACTGAGAGGGGGAACAGACAGCTTCCTCACTGTTAGCTGTTTCAAGGGAAAAGGGAGGGGAGTTCAGGATGCTTTTCTTTAGTGAATTCGGCCATCAGAGCCCACTTTGAATCTCTAATCTGGAGATTCAACACAGGAACACAGAAAAGCTGAGACTGAAAACACCTCCTGGAAGGTATGCTGACTTGCAACATCTGCTGGCTGGACTGTAAACTGAATGGACAAAAACTGTTCGTGCTCTCTGTATCCAAATCCTGGGAGAAAATATCTGCCCTACTCATGAGTCCCTGGCCCAATTTTGAAAACTTAAGCTGGGAAATTTTAAAGACTGAGAATAAGTTGAACCAAATATCAAAGAGCTGTAAAAAATTAATAACAATAGGCAAGAGAGAGAAATTAGCCATCAGAGTAAATTCACCAACATATTCAGATGCTTAGACACCAGCAAAAAATTACAAGCTACACTATGAAACAGGAAGTGATTGCCTAGCCAAAAGAACAAACCAAATATCCTGAAGAGATACAGGATTTAAGATAATCAGTAATAATCACACAACTCTCCTAAATCACTTCAAAGAATTTAAAGAAAATATGACTAAAGAAATAAAGGATATTGAGAAGGCACTGAGAGAGCATAAAGAACAATTTGAAAGCCTGCAAATAAAATTAAGGGACCTTATGGGAATGAAAGACACAATGGATGAGATTAAAAATATTTTAGAGGCACATCAGAGCAGACTTGAATTGCTTGAAGACAGAATTAGTGATTTTGAAGACAGAACATCTGAACTGGAAAAGATTGGAGAACAGAAAGAGAAGAGAATGGAAGAAATGGAACGGAGTCTCAGGGAATTGAATGATAACTTGAAACACGCAAACATTCACATTATTAGTGTCCTCAAAGGAGAAGAAAATGGAAAAGGGGCAAAAAGAACATTTGAGGTAATAATGATCAAAAACTTCCCAACCTTTATGAATTACATGAATATCAATATCCAAGGACAACACACCCCAAACAGAATAAATCTGAATAGATCTACCCTGAGACACTTACTATTCAGAATGACAAATATCAGAGATAAAGAGAAGATTCTGAAAGCAACAAGAGAAAAGCAAAGCATCACATACAAACGAAACTCAATAAGATTAAGTGCCAAACTTTTATCAGAAACCATGGATGAGAGACGAAAGTGGTTTGAAGTATTTAAGGTACTGAAAGAGAAAACTGCCAGCCAAGAATTCTGTATCCAGAAAAGCTGTCCTTCAAAAACGAGGGTGAGTTCAAAGTCTTCACAGACAAAAACTGATAGAATATGTTAGCAAAAGACCAGATTTTCAAGGATACCAAAGGGGGTGCTGCAGCCTGAAAGAAAAAAACAACGGCGAGAGATTTGGAGAAGAGAGTAGAAATGAAGATTATTAGGAAAGGTAAACTAAAAGATAAGAAGACAGACAATAAAACAATATGACAACAGAGAGGAGAAGGACAAAATGGATGAAGTAAGCCATGCCATTAACGTAATAACACTGAACGTTAATGGATTGAACTACCCAATTGAAAGACATAGAGTGATAGTATGGATTTAAAAAAATATGAGCTGTTTACATGTTGTCTACAAGAGACCCACCTCAGACATAAAGACACAGCCAGGTTAACAGTGAAAGGCCGAAAAATGGTATTCCATGTAAATAGTAACCAAAAAAGAGCCGAAGTAGACCAGATAAATGTAAAATAACATTATAGTATATGAACAACAATTACTCAGTGCAACTGGCAAATTGTTCCTGTGATCGGTATTCTGCAATTTTTTCTCATGCAAAATAAACACTTGCTTTTAATTGAGGAGGACTGGAAAAGAGATATATTTTTGGATACTTCGCTTTTCTTTAACCCTTTCATATTCCTACTCTTTAATTAAAATAATCTATCTGGATCAATAAAAATTTAACATGACTACTGCTGGACAAGATTTTCAGTTTTTCTGCATCATAAAATTATGAGTTGGCAAATAGTTATCTGCTGTCATTCATTCCAATAAGATGTGAAGAAATCCCAAATAGGAATTTGATTACCTAGAAAGAATTATGGCCTAAATGGAAATTAAATAACTAAAACAATACTTTATTTCATTCTTAGAGATTATTATGTCCAATAGTTAGAGTTATAATATAAAAACTAGAATTGTTATAATTAATTGCTATTATATTTGAATTATTGTTTACATTTATAATGTTTGTTGCTTTGACATCTATTTTTTATAATTAATTATATTAAGTCTAACCTGGCCTTGCACTCTCTTTAAAATTTGTAATTTCTTTCCATCTATTTTTCTATTTATTTTACAATTTTACAATAAAGGACTTTTTAACAGATTATAAAAAGGTCATTGATTATGCACTTTGGATAGATCATATGGTATGTGAAAATATCTCAATAAAACTGCTTAACAAACAAATAAATAACTATACAAGAATAGCCAGAAATAGCAGCTATGTACAGCAGGGGAAACGAGAGATTGAGAGGTAAGGAATTTTCTTGTTTGTCTGTTTTTTGTTTATATTATTATTATTGAAATAATGAAAATGCTTTAATAATGACTGAAGTGATGAATGCACAACTATGTTATTATATCAAATACCACTGATTGTAATTTAGGATAAATTGTATGTTTTATTAATATGTATCAATAAAATTGATTTGTATAAAAGAAAAGAATCACATGAACCTATTGATTGATACAGAAAAGGAATTTGACAAAATACAGCATACTTTTTTGATAAAAATACTAAAAAAGATAAGAATTGAAGGAAACTTTCTCAACATTATAAAGGCCAAATATGAAAAACCCACACCTAACATTGCACTCAATGGTGAAAGAATGAAAGCCTTCCCGTGAGTTCAGGAACAAGACAAGGCTGCCCACTGTCACCACTGTTGTTCAATATAGTGCTAGAGGTTCTAGCTGGAGCAATCAGGCCAGAAAAAAAAAGCAAAGGCATCCAAATCAGAAAGGAAGTAAAACTTGAGCTATTCACAGATGATATGATCCTATACATTAAAAGTCCCAAAAAATCCACAAGAGCTAATAAACTATTTTAGTAGAGTGTTAGGATAAAAGATCAATATGCAAAAAACAGTGGTGTTTCTATACACAAGTAATGTGCAATTTGAAGAGGAATTCAGGGAAATAAATCCATTTATAATAGTGACTAAAAGAATCAAATATTTAGGAATAAACTTAACTAAGGATGTAAAGCACTTGTATTCAGAAAACTACAATCCATTGTTAAATTTTTAAAAAATCTAAATAATTGGAAGAACATTCCATGCTCAAGGATTAGAAGGCTAAATATCATTAAGATGTCAATTCTACTCAAATTGATATACAGATTCAATGCAATCCCAATAAAAATTCCACGAGCATTTTTTAACAAATGGAAAATACAATTATCAAATTTATTTGTAAGGGTAAAGGGTCCCAAATAGCCAGAAACATCTTTAAAAAGAAAGGTTAAGTTGGAGGACCCTTACTTCCAGACAATAAATCATATTAGCTAGCTATGGTGGTAAAGCAACAACAAAAAAAAAAAAAACAGTATGGTACTGGTATCAAGAGAGACACATAGATCAGTGCAACTGAATTGATCGTTCAGAAACAGACCCTCACATCTATGGTCAAGTGAATTTTGATAAGCCTGTTAAATGCACTCAGCTGGGGCAGAACAGTCAATTTAACAAATGGTACTGGGAGAACTGGATATCCATATCCAAAAGAAAGGAAGATGATCCCTACCTCACACCTTATACAAAAGATTAACTTAAAATGGATCAAAGACCTAAATATAAAAGCCAGACCCATAAAGGTCCTATGAGAAAATATTGGAAAACATCTTCAAGACCTGGTGGTACATGGTGGATTCTTAAACCTTACACCAAAAGGACAAGCAACAAAAGAAAAAAATGAATAAATGGGACCTCCTCAAACTTAAACACTTTCATGGTTCAAAGAACTAATCAAGAAGGTGAAAAGGCAGCCCACTCAATGGGAAAAAATACTTGGAAACCACATATATGATAAAGGTTTGATTTCCATTCTATATAAATAGATCATAAAACTCAACAATGGAAAGCTAAAGGATAAGACGGATGAATTGAGTAATGCCTTTACAGTATTAACATTGAATGTTAATGAATTGAACTCACCAATCAAAAGATATACTCTGACAGAATGGATAAAAAAAAATATTAGCCATCTATATGCTACCTAGAATAGCCTCACCTCAGATGTAAGTACACAACCATGTTGAACGTGAAAGGTTGGAAAAAAGTATTCCAAGCAAATACTAACCAAAAAAGAGGTGGAGAAGCGACACTAATATTGGAAAAACTAGATTTTAAATGCAAAACTGTTATGAAGGATGAAGAACATCATTATATATTAATAAAAGGGGCAATTCACCAAGAAGAAATAACTATAATAAATATTTATGCACCTAAACCTGGGTGCCCCTAGATACATGAGGCACAGACTGGAAAAACTGATGGGAAAAATAAACATCTCTACAATAATACTTGGAGACGTCAATGCATTACTCTCTGCATTGGACAGAATATCTGGACAGAAGATAAATAAGGACACATAGAGCTTGAATAAAATGATAAATGAACTAGATCTAAGAGACAATTAAAGAAGATTATACCACAAATCAGCAGAATATACATTTTTGAAATTTTTGAAGCGTTTATGGATCCTTCTCCAGGATAAACCATATGTTGGGTCACAGGAGAAGTCTAAACAAATGTAAAAAGATTGAAATATGCAAAACATTTTCTCTGATCATAATGCAATAAATATAAAAAGCAATAATGGACAGAAAAAGAAAAAATTCAAAAATATAAGAATATTTAACTACACACTCCTAAATTCTAAGTGTATCAAAGAAGAAATTGCAAAAGAAATGAATAAATATCTTGAGATGAATGAAAACAAGAACACAACATATCAAAATCTATGGGAGAATTGTACCACTGAACCACCCATGAGAATAAATTTTTTAAAAGTAAGAGACAAAGAATGTGGAACAACTAATCAAGGATGTACAAACAAACATCATGAATCAATGAAATGAAGGAAGAGATAAAGGATATAAAGAAGACACTGGGGGAAAATACAGAAGATACAGAAAACATACATCAAAGGATAACAGATCTGATGGTGATGAAAGGTACAATGCAAGAAATTAAAAATACACTGGAAGGACCTAACAGCAGATTTGAACAGGCAGAGGAAAGAATTGGTGACATTAAAGATAGAACATCTGAAATCACCCAGATAATAGAAGAGATAGATAAAAAGACAGAAAACTCAGGAAATTGAATGACAACATGAAACAAACAAACATACACACTATAAGCATCCCAGAGGGAGAAGAGAAAGGAAAGGGGGCAGAAGGAATGTTGGAGGAAATAATTGCTGAATATTTCCCAACTCTTTTGAAGAACATGGATATACAAGTCCAGGAAGCACAGCACACTCTAAACAATATAAATCCTAATAGGCCTATCCCGAGACACATACTTAACAAATTATCAAATGCTTAAAACAGAAAATTCTGAAAGCAGCAAGAGAAAAGAGATCCATCATATATAAAGGAAGCTCTATATGATTAAGCACTGATTTCCCATCTGAAACCATAGAGATTAGAAGCAGTGCTATGACATAGCTAAGGTGCTAAAAAAATTTCCAGGCAAGAATTCTGTATCCAGCAAAGATGACATTTAAAAATGAGGGAGAGTCCAAGATATTCACAGATAAACAGAAATTAAGAGAGTTTGTCAACAAGACACCTACCCTTCAAGAAATACTAAAGGGAGTTCTGCAGGTTGATAAGAAAAAAACAGAAGAGAGAGGATTGGAAGAGAGTGTATAAAGGAAAATTATTAGTAAGAATAACTAAAAGAATAAAAAGAGAAATAAAAACAAAACATGATCTATATAAACCTAAAGAAAAAATGGCTAATGGAAGTACTGTCTTGATAGTTATAACAATGAATGTTAATTGATTAAAGTCTCCATTCAAAAGAAATAGATTGACAGAATTGATAAGGAAATATGACCCATCTTGACATAATGGATAAGGAAATATGACCCATCTATGTGCTGTCTACAAGAAACTCACATAAGACCCAGAGACACAAGGAAGTTGCAAGTGAAAGGTTGGGAAAGGATTTTGCATGCAAACAATAACCAAAAAACAGATGGGGGTAGCTATACCAATATCAGACAAAATAGAATTTAAATGCAAAATTATTGTAAGAGACAAAGAAGGACATCATATATTAATAAAATGGGTAATCTGTCAAGAAGAAATGACAATCATAAATATTTATGCACCTAACCTAGGTGCCCCAAACTACATGAGGCAAAAAATGGAAAAACTAAGTGGAGAAATTGATTCCTCCACAATTATAGTGGGGAATTTAATATGCAATTATCACCATTACAAAGAACATCCCTATAGATAGTTAATAAGAAAAGAGATATTTTGAATAATATGCTAGAGGATCTAGACCTAATAGACATATACAGAACACTACGTCCAAATACAGGAGGATATACATTCTTCTCAAGTGTACATGGATCATTCCCCAGGTAAGACCACAAGCTAAGTCACAGAACAAGTCTCAAGAATTTATAAAGACTGAAATTATACAAAGTAATTTCTCTGACAACAATGGAATGAAGCTGGAAATTAATAAGCAGCAAAGAACCAGAATAGGGACAAAGATATGAAAGTTAAGCAACACACTCTTAAATAATCAGTGGGTCAAGAAGGAAATTGCAAAAGAAATAAGTAAGTACCTTGAAATGAATGAAAATGAGAACACAACATATTAAAAGCTGTAGGATGCAGTTAAAGCAGTGCTGAAAGGGAAATTTATAGACATAAATGCCTATATTAAAAAAGAAGAAAGAGCTAAAATCAAAGACCTAACTGTACACGTGGAAAAACTAGAAAACGAAAAACAGACTAATCCTAAATCAAGAGAAAGAAGGAAATAATAAAGATTAGAGCATAACTAAATGAAATCTACAATAAAGAAACACCAGAAAAATTTATGAAACCAAAATCTGGTTCTTTGGAAAGATTAATAAAATTGACAAACCCTTGGCTCAGATTAACAACAAAAAAAAGAGAGAAGATGCAATTAAATAATATAAAAATGAGAGAAGGGATATCACCAGTGATTCTACAGAAATAAATAGTATCATAAGAGGATACTTTGAAAAATTATATGCTAACAAGATAGATAACAACAAAGTTTCTAGAGTTGATTAACGAGTTCAGTAAAGTGGCAGGATATAAGATCAATGCAGAAAAATCAGTAGCATTTCTTTACACTAGTAATAAGTAAGCTGAGGAGGAAATCAAGAAAAAAATCCATTTACAATAGCAACTAAAAGAATCAAATATCTAGAAATAGACTTAAATAAAGATGTAAAGGACTTTTAAAAAGAAAACTACACAATATTGTTAAAGGGCAATCAAAAAAGACCTAAATAAATGGAAGAATATTCATGTTCATGGATTGGAAGATAAACATCATTAAGATGTCTGTCTCACCCAAATTGATTTACAGATCTAACATAATCCCAATAAAAATTACAACAGCACTTTTTACTGAATTGTAAAATCTAATTATGAACTTTATTTGGAAGGACAAGGGGCAATGAAGAGCCAAATACATATTGAAAAAGAAACACAAAATTGGAGGAATCACGCTACCTGACTTTAAAGCATACTACAAAGCTACAGTGGTCAAAACTGCATGGTATTGGTACAAGGACAGACATACTGACCAATGGAACAGAATTGAGAGTTCTGATAAAGATCCTTGCATATATGGTCAATTGATATTCAACAAGGCCACCTAAGCCCACTCAACTGGGACAGAATGGCCTGTTCAACAAATGGTGCGGGGAGAACTGGATATCCATATCCAAGAATGAGAGAGGATCACCATCTCCTGCCTTATATAAAAATTAACTCAAGATGGGTCAAAGACCTGAATATAAGAGCCAAAACCAAAAAACTCTTAGAAGAAAATATATGGATGTATCTGTAAGATCTTGCAGTAGGAAATGGTTTCATAAACTTTATAACCAAACCACGAGCAGCAAAAGAAAAAAATGGATAAATGGGACCTCTTCAAAATTAAAAAACGTTTGTGCTTAAAGGAGTTAGTCAAAAGGGTGAAAAGGCAGCCAACTCAAAGGGAGAAAATATTTGGGATCCACTTATGATAGGGACCTAATATCCAGCATATATAAAGAATTCCTATATCTCAAAAATAAAAAGATAAACATCCCATTTTTTAAAAATGGGCAAGAGATTTGAATAGACACTTTTCCAAAGAGGAAATACAGAGGACAAAAAAGCACATGAAAAGATGCTCATCGCTAGCTATTAGGGAAATGCAAATCAAAACTACAATGAAATATCACCTTACACCTATTAGAATGGCAGCTATTAAAAAAACATAGAATTACAAGTTTTGGAGAGGATGAAGAGGAACGGGAACCTTCCTCCATTGCTGATGGGAATGTACAATAGTGCAGCCAATGTGGAGGATGGTTGTGCAGTTCCTCAGGAAGCTAAATATAGAATTGCCATATGATCTAGCAATCCCACTGCTTGGTATATAACCAGAAAAATTGCAAGTAAGGACACAAAGAGACATATGTGCACGAGTGTTCATAGTGACCTTATTTACTCTTGTCAAAAGTTGAAAGCAACCTAAATGTCCATCAACTGGAAGAATGGATAAGCAAAATGTGGTGTGTGTGTGTGTGTGTGTATATATACACACACAAATATTGCATGATCTCACTGATAAGAGCTATGCTTATTGAGCAGACTCACAGAGCTAGAGTCTGGAAGGGAGATTATCAGGACACAAAAAGGGAGTAGAGTGTAGTAAGTTGATGCTCAATATAGGCAAAACCCATGAAAAGGTGGAAGGGTGTGGATTGGCAGTGGATAGGGGTGATGGTGGTGCAGGTATGTGACTGGGGTCAATGGTGCTGGAATGTGATGGTGAGAAGGATGGGAGTGTTGGCTGGTACTATCCTTGGAACTAGGGAGAGGCTGGAGCAAGTAACAGGTGAACTCTAGTTATTTGTAGGTCTGTGGTTGAAACTACAAAGGTGGGAATGTTATTTTGGCAAATATGGCAATGGAGGGTCACTGGTGCAGGGCATTGGTGATGGGGGATAGGAAATATAAAACTCCTATCCTGGGGAGTCCTCCTAGGTTCTCAAATAGAGGGGCAAGAGTCTCTCAAGAATGTAGGCAGTGCCTAATAAAAGAAGATGGACCAATATGTCAAGCCCTCAATATTAATGCATGTAACTATAAACCTTATTCTTCAAAAATTGAAACGTAGTGGTTGCTAAAGGTTCTGACTAGAGGGGAGGGAAGAATAGAATAGATAGAACATAGGGCATTTTTAGGGCATTGTAATTTTTCTGCATGATCTTTCAATGATAGATATAGGCCATTAAAAATTTTGTCAAATTCCATAAGAGTGTTCGATGTAGAATGTAACCCATGATATAAACCACTGACCATGATTAGTAGCAATTCTTCAATATTTTTCATCAATTATAACAAATGTACCATATTCATGTATGATGTTATTAATAGAGAAAAATGTGAGAAGGGGAAGGGGTGGGGTATAGGGGAATCCCATATATTTTGTATGTGACTTTTCTATAACCTAAAACTTCTTCAAAAATAAAGCAAAAAAATTAAGACCCTGGGGGAACATAAAAAAGAAACTGCCATTGTACATAAAAGACAACATCTTACAGTGATGAAAGACACAAAGAAAGAAAATTTATTTTATTTTTGTATTTATGTATTTTATTTTATTATTATTAATTTTTTTATTATTTTTATTTATTGAATGGGCTTTGTTTTGGGGGAGGTTATGGATTGCAGAAGGGTCGCAACTGTCACAGGTATTATGACTGGTGCGGGGTAAGGGTGGGAGTTAGAATGTGTGGAGAGATGTGCAGTGGGGGCATGTCTTTATTAAATTTGAATGTGTTCATGTGTTCATGGGGTACTATCTCAGGAGACGGAGACCCACACAATAATCGAAAGAATATCGAATTCCCATCCTGGGGAGCCCTGCTACATTCTCTAATAGAGTGGCAAGAATCTCTAAAGTACATGGACAGTGCCTAGTGAAGGAGGACAAAACAATATGCCAGTCCTTGATATTAATGCTTGCACTTATGAACCTTGTTCTTGCGAATTGAAATTTAGCCTAGAAATATAGATTGCCTAACAGTTAATGCTTGAAAGCTTCCTTTTTGCTCAAATGTGGCCTCTCTCTAAGCCAAACTCAGATATAAATTCACTACCTTCTCCTTAACATGGGACATAATTCCCAAGGATGAGCCTCCCTGGCACCAAGGGATTATTACCAAGCACTGCAATGCCTTTGGAAAAAGATCTAGACCAAAAGGAGCAAATACTAAGTACAAATGAGTTTTTATGGCTAAGAGATTTCAAAGTGAGTTGGGAGGTCATTCCATAAGTTAGGCTTATCCATGTCTCAGGAAAATCTCACTGACTCACACAGTAAACAATGCCTCAAGTAGTGGTACTCCTGAGGGCTCTAGGGACATCTAGACACTATAGGCAGGGCAGACAACCCCAGGAAACTGGGTTGGGCCTTACCTTGGAATATATGATAACCTATCCACCCAATGTATCAGAGTTGTACTCATTTATATTCCAAGGCCTTACCTTGGAATATATGATAACATATCCCCCCAATGTATTGGAGTTGAATTCATTTATAATATTCCTATACATGGTTCTTCTGCCCCTTTTATTTGAACCATAGCACTATAACCTTTAAATATATGTCCCAGAGACTTAATTCTTCCAGCTGTTCATATGTTGTTTGAGCCCTGAATCTCAGCAGAGTTGCAGCCAGCAATTATCACCCACTGTCTAGTTCATAAGACATACCCAGGACAACTAACAAAAGGATGATGATGGACATCACACATCCCCCAGAACAGAAAGTATCTACAACTGCAAGCAAGACAGTTCTGTCCATCTACCCCATGGTATCTAAGTCTGATTTCAGTTGGAAGCAGAGTGGGCATCACCATCCGAAAATCCGCAAAACTGAGGAACAAAGAAAGATAAGATGGGAAGCAACTATGGACTAAAGCAGAATTATTATTATTCTAGTAATGGAAGAATTTGTAATATTGATATAAATACAGTAGCCACCAGAGGTTCTGAGGGATGGGAGAATAGAGAATAAGTATAGCATGGGGCATTTTTGGGACATTGAAACCGTGCTGCATGATATTAGAATGACAGATACAAACCATTATACATTTTGTCAAAACCTATAAAATTATGCAATGTAAAATGTAAACCATAATGTAAACTATAGACCATGCTTAGAAGTAATGCTTCAATATTTGCTCATCAATTGTAACAAATGTTCCACACTAATGAAAGACGTTGTTAAAAGGGGAAAGTGTTGGAGGGCGAGGGGTGGGGTATATGGTAATACCCTATTTTTTTAATGTAACTTCTGTGTAATCTCAAGCTTCTTTAAAAATAAAGAAAAATTTTTCAGAAAAAAATTAAAAGTATATAGTAGAATAAATGTAGAAACAAAAGCAATAAAAAAGTGTATTATAAAAACAAACCTATGGGACTTCTGGGAAGATGGAGGAATAGTAAGACACAGGAATCTCTTCTCCAGAAAAATACCTAGATGACAGGCTAAAACAGCCCCAAAAAAGATCTTCTAGGGTTTAGGACAGCAGGTGAAGGCTGCACACCACCCAGAGGAGAGAGGTTCAGAAGAGGGAAATAGTGACAACAGAACCGTGAGTGGGAACTAGCAGCTTCTGCTGCTGCCAGCACCCTCTCCCACACTCTTCAGAATTCTCGGGCCTCTGGGCCTGTGACCACAGACAAAGGGGGCTCCAGGGATCTACCACTCCCAGAAAGGGGAGAGAGAGGGACACAGCCTTAGGCTGACTCAGGTTCTGACCTGTAAATTTGGGCGGCGGAGCCCCACAGACCCTTCCACATGGCAGTTTGCCCTGGGAGGCTAGGAAGGACAGGAGAAATCCAACCCTTGCAATCTCCCTCTCTTCTAGCCTGGACTAATTGTTGAGGACTCCACAGGAGAGGGGAGAGTGAGCCTGGGGCTGACCCTGCTTTGGACTCCCAGGTTTGGTCTGCCCTGTCCCGAGAACACTTCCAGGCTGGGTGGGGCTGTGCCATTGTTTGCCTTGGAGCCTGCAAGGGGCTAAAGATATACAAACCTCCCAATCTCCTCCTCTACTAACAGGGACTGATTGTTGAGGATTCAGAAGGGAGTGGAAATATTTCCTAGCTGGGAAAAGGGGGGCGCTACAAGAGAAGTCTGGAGAACTGTCTCAGAAAGTTTGAATCACAGGGCTCCTAGCCCCCAGACAGGAAGCTCTATCACATTGATCTGGTCTGTGTCACAACAAATATGCTCCAACCAGGCATTGAATTGAGAGCGGCCAACAAGCGCCATTTCCTGGCAGACCAAGGAAGTGCACATAAGAAAATTAATAAGTAAGAGAGGCTTTTCCTGGCCTCTATAGCCTCCCTGCCCAAGGCCCTAGGAAACGACTCTACAACCAATTACTGGGTCCAGTGCCCAGTTTTGAGCAACTAGCAGAACATTCCTAACAATCAAGGTTGATCCAAAAATCAAAGAGCTCTGGTAACTCACAGACTCCTGCCACTACAACCCCATAAAAGAAAAAGAGATAGAGCATCTAAGTAAAATACAAACTAACCAGATGCCTAAGCACCAGCAAAAGATTACGAGCCATACTAAGAAAATAGAAGACATGGCCCAAGAAAAGGAATACAGCAAAGTCCCAGAAGAGATGCAGAATTTGAGAGAACTAATAAGTGTGAGATGAGCACAAATTTCCAAAATCAAATTAATGAGATGAAAGAGAATATAGTTAAAGAGGTAAATGACATCAAGAAGTCATTGAGCGAACGCAAGGAAGAATTTGAAATCCTGAACAGAAAAGTAACAGAGTTCATGGGAATGAAAGACACAATAGGTGAAGTCAAAAATACATTTGAGGCATACAACAGCAGACTCGAAATGATAGAAGAAAGAATAAGTGATACTGAAGACAGAGCAGCTAAAATTGAAGAGAGAAAAGAACAGAGAGAGAAAAGAATGCAAAAAATTGAGCAGGGGCTCAGAGAGTTGAATGACAACGCAAAACGCAGGAACATACGTTTCATGGGAGTTCCAGAAGGAGAAGAGAAAGGAAAAGGGGCAGAAAGAGTATTTGAG
>JAKSZT010054140.1:2176776-2197770 GCA_026826555.1 Tolypeutes matacus
TCCTGAGTACTGTTGTGGCAATGGATGTAGGCCATTTTAAATCAGCACACACCACTCAGAACTGAGTGGGAGAGAGTGTGGTCTACAGTGTGAACTGTGGTCTATGGTTGGTGGCAAGGCTCCAGGAGGTGTAAGTTCATTGAGGTTGGTGGGCCACACTATGGGAGATGTTTGTGTTGGATGTGGTGGGAGGTGTGGGAGGTGGGCAACATGGGAATCCGAGTGGGTTCCGTATAATATTTTAGGTAATCTAAGCACCTCTTAAAATATATGTATATATATATATAAAAAATAACATTTTTGTAAGCAAATACACATATATGCATATATATTTATATATCATTTTACAAATGTTTGTATGTATTGTGAGAATTTTGATTTTTACCCATAATAAAAAAAATAAAAAATAAAAAAATAAAGCATATTACTTAGCTATAGTGGTAAAAAAAAAAAAAAACAGCATGGTACTGGCATAAAGATAGATATGTTGACTGGTGGAATATAACTGAGAGTTCACAAATTTATCCTCAAATTTATGACAAAGCAATTTTTGACAAGGCTATCAAACCCACCCATTGGGTCAGAAAAGTCTATAAATGATGTTGGGACAACTGGATGTCCACAAGCAAAAAAAAAAGAAGGAGGATCCCTACCTCACACCTTACACAAAAATTAACTCAAAATGGATCAAAGGCCTAAATATAAAAGCTAGAGCCATTAAACTCCTGGAAGAAAATGTAGGGAAACATCATTAAGATCTTGTGGTAGGCGTTGGTTTCTTAAACCTTATACCCAAAGCATAAGCAATGAAAGAAAAAATAGATAAATGGGACCTCCTCAACTTAAACCCTTTTGTGCATCAAAGGACTTTGTCAAAAAAGGTGAAAAGACAGCCTACTCAATGGGAGAAAATATTTGGAAACCACATTCCGATAAGGGTTTGATATCCATGCTATATAAAGAGATCATACAATCCAATGATAAAAAGACAAGCAACTCAATTTAAAAATGGGCAAAAGACTTCAATAGACATTTCTCCCAAGAGGAAATAAAAATGTCAAAAAAAAAACCATGAAAAAATGTTCATCATTTGCTATTAGAAAAATAGAAAAATGTATATCAAAACATTTACAATGAGATATCATTTCACACCTTATAGAATGGCCATTATTTTAAAAATAAAATTACCTGTGCTGGAGAGAATGTAGAAAAATAGAAACACTCCTTCACCATTGGTGGGAATATAGAACTGTGCAACTTTTGTGGAAGACAATTTGGCAGTTCCTTAAGAAACGATAGAACTGCTATAGGATCCAGCAATCCTATTACTAGGAATATTTTCAGAAGAACTGAAAGTAAGGATGCAAAATGACATATGCACACCGATGTTCAATGCAGCATTATTTACAATTGCTAAAATATGGAAACATCCCAAGTGCCCACCATCCAATGACTGGATAAGCAAAATGTGGTATATATACACAATTCAACTATTCACCTGTAAGAAGAAATAAAACCTGTATGCATATGACAACATGGATGAAACTTGACGACATTATGTTGAATGAACTATCAGACACAAAAAGAAAAATTTGGTATAGTCTCCTAATATGAACTAAAAAGAGTAGTAAACTCACAGAGGTAAACTCTAGGGCAAAAGTTACTAGGAAATAGAATGTGGGTTGAGAATGGGAGCTGATACTTAATATATGTAGAATTTTTAACAAGGTTTATTGTAAATGTGTGGAAATGAATAGAGTTGATGGTAATACATTATAGTGAGTATAACTAACATTGTTGATTTATATATGTGATTGTGGCAGAAAGGGGTAGTTTTTGGATGTAAATGTCAATTAAAAGGAAGCTAGAGAAAAATGTAGGGACTGTATAACAGTGATTTCAGAGGTGGATGAAGATTGTGGTTAATAGTACATGAATGTTCTTCTTTCACAAAGTGTTAAAAATATGGTGATACACAGGAAAAATCACAATTATTGTAATTTATGGATTATAGTTAAAAGTAATATTGTAATATTTTGCAGCAATGGCAAAGGCATTATATCAATTCTAAGGGACAACAATAGGAGGTGTACGGGGGTATGGGATTTTTCCTTTTGGGGTAATGAAAACGTTCTATAATTGACTGAGGTGATGACAGCACAACTCTGTGATGATATAAGAGCCACTGAGTGTACACTTTGAATGGATTGTACAAAGCATGGGACTGTATAACTCAATGAATCCTGTGGTGGAAGATGGACTGTTGTTAACAGGACAAATATGAGAATGTTCTCTCATGAACTAGAGCAAGTATATAATACTAATAGAGGGTGTTAATAACTGGTGGGGTTGGAGGGAAAATACACCAAATGTAAGATATGACCTATAGTTCGTAATATTTTGATGGTGCTCTTTCATAGTTTGTAACAATTGTTTCACAACAATGCAAGGTATTGATGGTGGAATGATGTATAGGAGGAGGGAGCTCTGTATGATGATATGCATGTTTGTTTTGTAAATTCACAACTTTTACTATACACTTATTGTTTATGGATGTTCATATCCGAATGATAAACTTCAATTTAAAAAAATTTAATTGTGTTTTAGAAAGATCACTTTAGCAACAGTGTGGGAAATTCATTGAAGAGGTATAATATCAGACACAGGACCAATTAGGAGGCTGTCATAATAGTCTGGGAGCTGATTAAGCCCTGAACTAGGGCTGTAGCAATAGGGATTTAGAGGATACCTGGGGCATAGAATATCCCTTTTTCATTTTCACATGCTATTTCATTCACATTGAATATATATTTTTCTCAGAAGCATGGTCTTTAAGCAAATATATAGTAAGAGGCCTCAGGGGTAGGGTGATCTCACCCTCAGTATTATTCATTTCTTTCCTAACAATCACTGAGCACAGAGAGATATGGAGGGGTAGGGTCCAAGCCACATAATTACATTATATTCATATTTTACAGCCTCTTCTCTGGCATAGCATAGCTTCATATGGCATATAAAATTACATTTTGTTCAAATAAAATGTTTTTATTTAAAGATAACAATATCCTCTAGCTTCTTGCATAATCTATGGTTCACTGATCACCTGTCACTCTTTTACACATACTGTTGCATCTCATGCGTCATGAATCGTGCCTTCTTGAGCCTTAATAGATTTCTAAAAGCATTGTTTAGTAATGTCAGTGACTATCTGTTTCTAAGTTTTCCTTTAATAAAATGTCATTAACCCTTGTTGTTTTATCATAGTCAATTCCCTTTTAATCCCATACACCCTAGAAACCAAAAAAGTTGTCCATCAAAAAAGTCTTGAAATGATAATATCTAGTACTTGTTCAAGATATTTTCACAAATATTATCTTATTTGAGCTTCACAACCATGTGAAATTACTGTATAGATGAGAAATCCAAGGATCTGGGCTCCAAGAAAGCTGAAAAGATTTGCCAAAGTTCTATACAGCTGGTCAGTGGTAGAAGTGGGACTAAAACTTATGTCTGACCCGAAATATGGTAGATTCCCCACTGTGCTGCATTTGTGAAGGCTGCAGATCCAGAATTTCTTATCAATATCTTTTTAATGGTTCTTATTCATATTTTGAGCTGTGAAGTCAATTACTGAGTCACTCTTTCATTTTATTCTCGGTTTTGCGTACCCCAGTGATTAGGCCATATCCTTTCCTGTGTTACAGCTCCATAAAGAACTTCATAATTGCCTTGAAATAACCTTAACCTGGCTATAATCTCCACACACAGCAACTTTCTTTTCTTTGTGCACATGAGAAAATGTCAGCAGGCTTGATGGCCTTTTCTTCTTCCTCATATTGCCCTGACACTCTCAGTATATTGCAGACATTTGTCGTTTACCCTTTGCTTTTCCATATTTCTGTTCTAATTTCTCTACTCTTTTTCTGTGCTCTCCATTAATTTATTCTAAAATTGAAAATATGTATTTTCCCTTCAAAGCATTTGGCTTCATTTCTTTCCTTGAGAGCTTTCTTCAAATTATTTTTTCATCTCTACCAATCCTCTCTGGCAGCTTGAAATGAAAGGTGGGCTTCTCTCCCCGGGACCAATCCTCATCATTTTCAATGCCTTCCCTTAGTTATATGAATTTGATCATCCTCCATTTACCTCTGCCAAATTTCAAGCTTTTAAGAAATTAATTTCAGTTATTACCACTGCATGATCAGAAAAAGTGTTATCTTTCATTTTCTATGTCAGACCTCTACTTTCTCGTACATATAAATCCTGTCAACCCTTCAAGTTTACCTCCCTTTAATAAGCATATTGCAAAGTGTTAGCATATGCTTCCAAATAATCTTTCAAGTCCCCATTTTTGCACGCAATTTTCTAAGTACTCAGCTTCACTGGTCAATTTCCAATTATCTCTGGCTCTACTCCCTTTTCTGAGATGTAATTGAAATGTCCCTCCACGCCAAAGCCACTCTACTTTATAAAGAATAAAGAAAGGGCATCTCACCCTTAATTTACAAATCCAAGCTTTTCTCCTCACTAATGGCTATCCTTGATCATGTCTTCTAATTCAGATCATGTATATTTCAAATATGTGAATTATGGTATTTAACAAAAAAATTCTACCCCTCTTTTGTAGTGTATTCCTCCTTTACAATAACAAGAAACTCAAGCCCAGACCCTTCATGTGAAGAATGGGCAAGTGCTACAAGAGAGTAACAGTATGGTAAGGATGCAGTAGAAATAGATGAATTATTTGTGGTTAATAAAAATGTAGACCATTTCTCTAAGATAGAAGAGTTTGAGCAAGGTTTGGAAGCATAGGTAGGATTTTTTTAAATAATATATACTTTTACTAGAGAAGTTGTGAGCTTACAAAACAATCGTGTATAATGTAGGGAATTCCCATACATCGCCCCTCCACCAACACCTCACATTGTTGTGGAACATTTGTTAGAGATTATGAAAGAACATCATCAGATTATTGTCACTAACTGTGGTTCATAGCTTACATTTCATACATTCTCTCTACACCCTCTATTATTAACACCATATATTGGTATTGTACATTTGTTATAGTTCATGAGAGAATACTCTCATATTTGTACTGCTAACCACAGTCCATATTCTACCACATGTAGACATGCCTTGTACAATCTATCCAAAGTATACACTCAGTATCTCTCACTTTCATGAGAGTTGTGTAGTCATACCATCAATACATATATACATATATATATTTTTAAAGATTTATTTATTTACTTTATCCATTTTAACCCCCTCCCTTCCCCATTTGCTGTTTTGTGTCCATTTGCTGGGCAATTCTCTGTGTCTGTTTCCTGCCATCTCTTCTCATCCTCCTCCTCCAGTCTTCACCAGGATTCGATCCTGGAGACCTCCAATGTAGGAGAGAGGTGTTCTGCCACCTGCACCACCTCAATTCCTGGTTTTCGGAGATTTCGGAGCACCTCGTCTTGTCTCTCTCCTGTTATGTCATCATCTTGCTGCATGGCTCCCAGGGCCTGGCGGCTCACCAGCACACAGAGCCTGGCAGCCCATGAGCCTTCTATATATTTTTTTTTTATTTTACTGGGAGGTCCCGGGGATCGAACCCAGGTCCCTCCATTTGGCAGACGGACGCCCAACCATTTGAGTCACATCCGCCCCCCATCAATATATTTTTTAACATTTCCCTTAGTCCAAAAGAAAAATTCCCATGTACCCTATTATTGACCCTTAGGTTGACAGAGTACCTTCTTTGACATTGATACAAGATTATTACATTATTGCTGTTAACTATTGTCCATAAGTTACATTAATTGTATTTTCCCAAGCATCACCTTACCTTACCACCTTGTAATAGTGATGTACGTTTTTTCTAATTTATAGAAGAACATTCTTGTATTTTTACTATTAACCACAATCCTCATCCACCTCTGGGTTCACTATGTTATTCAGTCCCTAGATTATTCTCTTTCTTTCAATTGACATTTATATCCCTAAACTTCGCCCTGTCAGACACAATCCTATTTATAAACCAGCCATGTTAATTATTCTCACTTTAATGTGTTACCATCAACTTTATCCATTTCCACACTTTTACAGTCTAGCGAATTAGAAAGTCTACATACATTAAGCATCAGTACCCTTTCTTGGCCCTCATCCTATCGACTAGTAACTTAAACTCTAGGTTTTAACTCCATGTGTTTGATCTTCATACTTCATTCATATTAGTAAGACCACACAATATTTGTCCTTTTGTGTCTTGTATATTTCACTCAACTTAATGTCCTCAGGTTCATCCATGTTATCAAATGTGTCCCAAATTCATTTCTTCTTAGAGCAGGATAGTATTCCATCGCACTTATATACCACATTTTGTTTATCCATTCATCAAATGATGGATACCTGAGTTGTTTCCATCTTTAGGCAATTTTTAATAATGCCGCCATGAACAATGGTGTGCAAATGCCTGTTCATGTCACCGTTTTCATCTCTTCTGGATATATTCCTAGTAGAAGGATTGCCGGATCATACAGCAGTTCCATAATTAGCTTCCTGAGGAACTGCCAAACTATCTTCCACAGAGGTTGCATCATTCTACATTCCCACCAACAGTGAAGAAGTGTTCCTACTTCTCAACATCATTTCCAGCAATTGCTGTTTTCTGTTTGTTTTTTTTTTAATAACGGCCATTCTATGAGGTGTGAGATGATATTTCATTGTAGTTTTGATTTGCATTTCCCTAATAGCTAGTGATATTGAACATTTTTTAATATGCTTTTTCACCATTTGTATTTCCTCTTGGGAGAAATGTCTATTTAAGTCTTTTGCCCATTTTTTTAATTGGATTGTTTACTCTTTTATCATTGAGTTTTATGATCTCTTTATATAGCATGGAAATTAAACCTTTATCAGATATTTGGTTTCCAAATATTTTCTCCCATTGAGTGGGCTGCCTTTTCACCTTCTTGACAAAGACCTTTGAAGCAAAAAAGTGTGTAAGTTTGAGGAGGTCCCATTTATCCATTTTTCTTCTTTCAGTGCTCATGCTTTATGTATAAGGTTTAAGAATCCACCATCTATCACCGGGTCATGGAGATGTTTCCCTAAATTTTCTTCTAAGAGTTTTATGGCTCTAGCCTTTATATTTAGGTCTTTGATCCACTTTCAGTTAATTTTGTATGTGTGAGATAGGGGTTCTCTTTCTTTTGGATATGGATATACAGTTTTCCCAGCACCATTTGTTGAATAGACTGTTCTGCCCCAGCTGGATGACCTTGACAGCCTTGTCAAAAATCACTTGACCATAGATGTGAGGGTCTGTTTCTGAATCATCAGTTCGGTTCCGTTGATCTATGTGTCTATCTTTATGCTAGTACCATGTTGTTTTTATCACTGTGGCTCAAATGATATAGTCATGAAGTGAGAGTCCTCCAACTTCGTTCCTCACTTTTAAGATGTTTCTGGCTATTCAGAGGCCCCTTACTCGCCCAAAGAAATTGATCGTTGGCTTTTCCATTTCTTTTAAAAAGGCTGTTGTAATTTTTATAGGGATTGCATTGAATCTATATATCAATTTGGGTAGAATTGACATCTTAATTATATTAATTCTTCCAATCCATGAACACAGAATGTTCTTCCATTTATTTAAGTCTTCTCTGATTTTTCAGCAGTGCATTATAGTTTTCTGAATACAATTGCTTTATGTCCTTGGTTAAGTTTATTATAGGTAGGATTTTAATAAGCAAAATATGGCATGAGATATTATTGTATTCCAAATGGCCAGAAAAATACACACAAGTATGAGGGAGTGTCATAGGGTTATTTTCAAAATTGCTAGATCTTGTTGGCTGGAAGATGGGCTACAAGAATTATTCATCAGATAAGCTAAGGTAGTGGCATGTTGTAGAGAATATTGCTTTATTCTATAGTAAAGAGTAAGCCACTGCAAGTTTTAAAAGTAGAAGTAACATAGTAGACTCTCAAATCTTTACTAAAAGAATTAATGAATGAGCCAAGGTAAACCCGATTTTTAAAATTTGGGTGACTAAGAAGAAAACAACACTTTTAACAAAGGAAAGAAGACAGAAAACTGCTGGCTTTGATCAAAAGGAAACAGGTTCAGCTTTGGACATAATAGAACTTAAGGTGCTTGAAAACCACCCAAGTTGAGATGTTCATCAAATATTTGACTATGCAGGTCTGAAAGGTTAGACATACAGATAAAGATTGTAAATCTACCACATAGAGGGGATAGTTAAATTTGTATGGGTAGGTGAGATTACCACCACCAAAATCAGATAAAAGATCTGAAGGAGTATCCATGGAGAATGCCCACCCTTAAGGGGTAGGAGGAGAAAGGAGCCACTTAAGGAGAAAAAGCACTTAGAAGAAGAATCCAAAGACTGAAATGTCTGATACGTTATTGACATCAAAGGTAGAGTGCGTTTAAAGAAGGAGGGGGGTGATTACCAATGCCAAATGTTTCAGAAATGTGGAGGATGAGTTTTGAGACATATTAGATTTGACAATTAGAAAGATATTGCAAACTTTCAAACAAGATATTTCAGTATACTAGATGGTACTGAAACTACTTTCGGAATGAGAAGGTAAAGGCAACAATTGTAGACTACTTTTTAGTGAAATTCAGTGACAAAAGGAAGGTAGGAGAGGGAAGGTAAGAAATTAGATAGCGTGAGAATTTATCAGGGTTAATGGATGAATGTTTTTAGAACTCGGGAATCCTCTGTTTGATTGTATGAATAAGGAAAGGTGCTTAGTACAAAGATACATATATATATGTATATATGTATATATACATATATGTATATATATATATATGCAGAAGGAAGGGAAGGGAAGGGATTTAAAATATAGGATAAAAATGTTGTAGCATGGAAAGCAGGGATAACTACTGAAGTGAGATCCTGGAAAAGACAAGAAGGGGTAGAATCAGCTAACTATGGAATGGTTAACACTGGCAGTAAGGGTGGTAGAGGCTTCATTCTCAGAGAGAGAAGTAAAGGATAGGTCCAAATGCAGAAAATACTTAAAATTGAAAGGAGCAAACAGATCTTATTCCGCTCTGATCACTATAAATTCCTATTACACAGTTCTCTATTCCTCCTACTCCTGTGCCTTGGACTCCACCTTCAGGATGTCTGTTGAACTTATTCTCTTGTGTTTCTCTCTCTCCCCTCCCTTCTTTTCTTCTCTGCAGATGTTTTATGTGGGCAGCCCCATATTGTATTTTTCCTTCCATAGTCACTAGTTCATCCCAGCTGTTTCTTGCTGCTCTTCCACTTTTACTGTTTTCCTTCACTCCTTTCTCTACCCTTACCGGACATCCATTTTCATTCCTACCTTCAACATAATTCCCTCAAAACCAGATATTATTCCTGAAACTCTAACTCCTTTTCATATAGCCTGTACATGCTTAATGCACTATAGCCAGTGGTTACTGCATTTTTTCAGAGTTTTAACTGCAATAAGAAAACAGAGTAATAGCTTGCAAATGGATATTATAGTAGAAAAAAGAACTTGAATATATTTACAGGATAAAGGAAAGGAATCAATAGATAAAGAGATTAAGGTGTTAAAAACAAAACAAAGGAAATAATTCGGTTCCAGAGAAGGAAGGAGGGAATGGAATCCAAAGCATAGATAGGATTACTCTTAGGTATAATGGGGAGTACTTTTCCACTACGGCAGAAGGAAAAGAAGAAATAATGGATCAAATATATGCACATTTGGAGGAGGAAGGGGCAGGAAGTTTAAGAGTTGTAACTGATGAATTCTATTTGGGGAGGGTAGTAGGAAGGTCAAGTGCTGAGTGTAAAGGTAGACGTGATGACATAGAAGATGTGAGAAGGCTGATGGAAGTTTCAACAAGTTATTGTGAGAAATTGAGGGGAGAGCAGTCTAAAGAAACATAAGGATTATCAGATGGCATGAAGGGCTCAACAGAAACTGGAGACCACAAATTATGTAGAGGCATGGGCATAAATTTACATAGTTGTGAGATCTTTTCTTAGCAATACTTAGTAGCCTAGATATAGGAAAAGATGGCAAAGAGTTGAATTAATTCAGGTAAAATTGGGACAGGGATGGATTCCAATGTCCGGAGAGAGAATGCTGTGTTTGGAAAACGAGATGTTTGCTATGGATGAAGCATAGTAGAAGCTGGAAAAGTTAATCAGAGAGTCAATAATTAATGTCCCATATGCTTTTGGCATTGGGGAACCACTGAAAGGTTGTAAGCTGGAGAATAACTTGATTGGACCTGTGTATTGAAAACATCACTAGGGAATATCTGTGGAGGGTGGAACAGAGGAAGGAGAGACTGGAGCAGAGAGACAAAAAAGAGGTTATTTCAGCCATTTAGGCAAGAGGGCCCAAATAAATGCACAGAAATGGTCATAGAGAGGAGGAAATTAACTAGAGAGACATTCATTTGAGGATAGGTTTGAAAGAACTTGGTGACTAACTGGAATTTTAGTTTTTTTAATTATTGCATTTCTTCCTACAGATCCTTCTTCCATACTCCCTTCTACAAATGAGAAGTGATAATTTCTCTGGCAGAAGCCAAGGGGAAAAAAAGTTAAGAACTAAATTCATCTAAAATCTCATCAACCATTCTAGAAACTTGAGTAGTACAGTGGGAGGAGTATGGACTTTGGAGTCAGAAAGTCCTGGGTTCTAACCCCGCTCAATCACTTAATTGCTGCCTGATTTGGCATAGTTAACCTCACTGTCAGTTTCTTCCTCTGTAAAATGAGGATAATATCTATTTTCCAGAACTATTGTGAGGTTTAAATGAAATAATGAAAACATATATAGAAGGTAGGTGGGTTGGACCTTGTCTGATACATAATACATGCTCAATAAATTGTAAATGGTAGCTGGTTCTTCTTCCATTGTTTTTGTTACTATTTGTATCTATTAATCGCAGGTCTCATGTGGTACTTTTGCTGGGCTCTGCTGCCCCCTCCAGGTTTCATAGTATTACAGCCTGCCGCTGCCTTTTTTTCACTGAAGTTATACCAGGCAGGCTCTCAAGGTCATATGGTGTGCAGGACACCCCATGCTTCCAGTCCCACCATTGAGCCAGCTGACCGTAGGTTCTCACCAAAGGCAGAGGCTGTCTTTCAAACCACGACTTATTTGGGTTTTTTTTTTTTTTTTTTTTTTTTGGGGGGGGTGGGGAGTCGTCTGTTTGATTTTTAATTAATTTTTTTATTTTTAAAGAAGCTTTAGATTACATAAATGTTACCAAAAAAATAAGCGATTCCCATATGTCCCACTCCCTCCTGCTCCCACACTTTCCCACATTAACAACACCCTTCATTAGTGTGGTACATGTATTACTATTGATGAACACATATTGAAGCATTGCTACTAACCACGGACTAGAGTTTAAATTATTGTTTACACCTTATCCCGCATAATTTTGTAAGTTATGACAAAATATACAATGACCTGCATCTGCCACTGCAATGTCATGCAGAATAAATCCAGTGTTGCAAAAATACCCCCACATTACACCTATTCTTCCCACTCCCATCCCTCAGAACCTCTGGTGGCCACTGCCTTTACATCAATGATAAGGGCTCTTCCATTGCTAGAATAATAATAAGTCTATAGCAGAATAATAATAAGTCTACTTACTTTAGTCCATTGTTCATTCCTCAATCTTGAGGATTTGGGGATGGTGATGCCCACTCTGCTTCTAATTGACAAGGGGATTAGATCCCATGGGGCAGATGGATGGAACTATCTTGCTTGCAGTTTCAGCACTCTCTGTTCCTTGGGATGGGCATTGTTCATCATTTCCTTGTTAGTTGTCCTGCATGAGTCTAATGAACTGGAGAGCAGGTGTTGCAACTCTACTGAAGTTCAGGGCTCAACTGGCACACGGACAGACCAAAGATTTACGTCTCTGGAACATATATTTATCAAATATAGTACTAATTATAGGTTCAAATAAAAGGGGCAGAAGAGTCATGTGTAGAGAACATATAGATGAGTGTAACTCTGTCACACTGGGGAGCATAAATTCCAAAGTAAGGCCCACTACCAGCCACACTGTATTTGGATGACCAATGAAACCATACCACACAAAGGTGGCTTCTCAGATCATGTGTTTAACTGTTGCTATGTTATATGTACAAATCCAACTCATATAACTCTATATGCCATTTGTGAATATGTTCTATTTGAATATGTTATACTCTTTATGGTAGCCTGAAACTGGATCCTATGAATGAACCTCCTAAGTTCAAACCAGAGCAGCACCTGTTATTCAAATAAAATTGTACCTGTGACAAGGGGTCACACTAATCTCTATATTATTACAACTTTAGCATAGGTGCTGCCAGGCTGAGAAATGAACACAGTGCATGTACAGAGGCTGGGTTACTCTCATAGATTTAAAGGGAAAATCAATTCCCTACCATTCCGACCCCAGTAATGTCTCATATGCAACTACCTGAAAACGTAAAACTGGAAGAAGCCTCTCAAATCCCATCATTAAAGGTGCTCCCTCAAAAGCAAAATCTTAGCAACCAAGGCTTCTCTAACGGCATCATGGGCAGCTGTATCTGAAATCACATATGCCAATTTTATGGTTTCTTACAGAGATTCCCCTTCAAAAACCTCAGGTAGGTTGTTGTACCTCTAATAGAAATCATGCCACATAGTAGTTCTCATCAGATTATACAAGTACAGACACAGTCAAAACAGTTCACTGCTTTGTTGTAAATAAGTCCAGTATGGTCACTTTTATAGGAACAGCTTGTTTGGGGCTTTCTCCTCAAGATTCTACTAGGATGTTGTTCAATGGGATCTTTTCCCCAGCACGAAGGTTCAACTTTGAGTGATAGCCTGAGTTAGAGGTAGAAAACAGTTTGTGCACGGAAGGAGATGAATATTATAGATTTTCCAAAATTTCCCTTCAGTATTATTACTATGGCCCTAAATTAATAAGACCTCAAATAAGAGCATCTTAGGTGCTCTTTACAATGTTCTCAATCAGATGTTCTAGAGTATTCCCCTGTCCAAGTCAGAACTGGACTGAATTGCATTCTCTATGTGATGTTTTCCTCATTTTACTGTGGAACCACTTTCCATTTTCTAGAATTGGGACAAAATGGGGTAATGAGAAGAAGGTCTGTCGAGTACTGATCCTAACCACCTAACCTCATCTCACCTCTCAAAAACCCACAAGGCTACTCTCAAGGATAAAAAAAAGTCACAAGTTGGGGAGACCTATAAAAGGTGTGAAGAGTCTGCTTGACTATGATGAATTAAGAATACACATTTGGGGGAAAGCTGGTATATTTTCTGTTAGCCTGAAAAACTCAAGGACATTTATGATAACTGCAACCATTCAGCTTACTATTTGAAAGGAAGCTAAATGAAAGTTTAAGGGATATAAGATTAAAATAAACTATTTTAGTAATTTTAATACATTTCTGTAAATCCCTTCCCCCCCTTCAAAAACAACTACAAGGCTTCTCTCAGGGCATGGACAGGGATCTATGGCAAGGAATATCTCCACTCTAGTCCTAAAAAAGTGCATGCTGCTTCCCCCCCCCACCTCCCTCCGCAACTCATCAGAGCTAGAATATCACTGCCTAACAATTTCCCAGTATGGGTTATTTTCATTTCATCTCAGTCATATTTTTCTAGTGTACTATACAATGCACCTGGGCATACTGATGATTTTAAGCATTTATGTCCATTGACAAAAAGAAAAACAAAAACCCTCTAGTACAACTTTGTCTGTGTTTCACAAAAAAATGAGTCCTGCAGGTTTTTCTGCTGTCCATATGTGTGTTTGTGTATGTGCATGCTTATGTTTACATGAATGTCTATAAACAGTAACTTTAAAAAGGCTGGGTCCTATAGAAACTAGAGCAATAGTTTCAAATGAATATGGCTCACTACCCTCACTCCAGGCTGAATTATATACCACTCCTGTTTGCCAAAGCCAAATAACCACTAATATCTAAAAAATTATTAACCTTCTACTCCAGGATCAAATATTTGCCAGAATTTTCTGAATACAATAGCTTGAGTAGTTGAGCCCTAGTAATTCAACTATCTGAGCACTCAAAGATCTACTTCTGAAGGTAGACATGAAATAGGTTGCTATAATGATGAACTAGACAGAACAAATTGTAATACAAGATGGGATGAGGCTACACAAAGGACTTGAAATGTATGTTATTCAAACATAACTTTTCTCACAATTCCAGGAGGTCAAAAAAGAATGTTGTTCATGAAATATTAGAATAAAACTATAACACTGCATAAACTAAAGGGTATGACACCATAATGGAAATGGCAAAGTCTGCTTTCATCTTTAGTCTTTTGAGTGCAGAAGTGTATATGGGTCCCAGAAAGTCCAAATTGAAAAATAACTGGGTATCCCAGAGTTGATCCAAAAAGCCAGAGATGAGGACATGCCATTTGCCAGTACTACATGATCATTGTTCAATTTCTAGTTGTTGTGCTAAGTGTGCCTAGCAGGGAATGTTGTCAAATCTCTGCCACAGATTCCCCCCGCCCCGGCATCTTTTCTCACCTTTCTTTGTAGCTTTATATTTTGAAATAATTTCAAAACTTATAGGAAAGATGAAAAATAACACAAAACCCATACAAAGACCTCAAAATACCCCCATCCAAAATAACCAGATCCACTAACTTTTAACATTTTGCTACATTTGTTTTAGCATTCTAACTATCCATCTCTCCATCCATCCATCTGTCTAATCTATCTACCTGTTTTTTAAATATTTGAGAGTAGGTTGTATCGATCATGCTCCTTGAATGTAATACTTCCATGTATAATTCCTAAGAACAAGGATTTTCATTCATGTAACCACCTTAGGTATAGTTATTGAGTTCAAAAAGTTTAACATTGCTATTAAAAGATTACAATATTTATTCCAATAATTACCTTTGGGGTATTTTCTCCTCCATTGCCAGATCCAGCCCAGGATCATATATTGCATTTAATTGTTGTTGTCTCTTTAGTCTCTCTTTTTTCTTTATTGTGGAAACATATGTAAAACATAAACTTTATCATCTCAACCATTCCCAAGCATATAACTCAATTGGATTAATCATAGTCACAATGTTGTGCTACTTTCACCACCATCCATTAACAGAATATTCACATCATCCCTAATAAAACCCTGTACCCATTATGCATTAACTTCCAATTTCCCCTCCCCTCCCCCATTCCTGATAACCTGTACTCTACTTTCTCTATGAATTTTTATATTCTAATTATTTCATATACATGGAACCATACAATAGCTGTCCCTTTCTGACTGACTTATTTCTCTTAATATGATGTCTTCAGGATTCATCCATGTTGTAGCATGTATCAGAATGTCATTCCATGTTCTCTGCCACTTTATTAAAAGGATTACCTTTCCTCTAATTTCTAATAACACATTCATCATTTCCTCCTAAGGCCTCATTGCAAGCATCTTTAACATCCATATCTCTACTAACATTCTACTCATGACACAGCAACAGAAACTTTCTCTACAATTCTTACTTATTTCAGAGGCCTCACCAGAAATGCCTTTAATATCCATATCACTACCAACAGTCTTTTCAAAGCAAACTGTTTTTTCTATCCAGAGCCTCAAAACTTCCAGCCTCTATCCATTACCCAATTCCATATTTTTGGGTGTTTATAAAAGCAATACCCCACTTTTCAGAACCAAAAACTGTCTTAGTTTGCCGGTCTGCTATAACAAATACCACACAAGGGGTTTGACTTAACAACAGGAAATTATTAGCTCACAGTTTCAAAAACTAGAAGTCCAAAGTCAAGGTATTACTAAGGTCATGCTTTATCCCCAAAGCCTGTAGAATTCTGATGCTAGCTTGCCACAATCTTTGGGGTTCCTTGGCTTGCATCTCTGCCTCCTGTCACATGATGATCTCTCTCTTGTGTCTGTTCTTATGTTTCCACTAACTTCTAGCTTCTTGCTCCTCCCTGTGGCCTTCTCTTTATAACGTTTACAGTCATACAGTTTGACTGACCCTAATTTAATTGGCTATGTCATAACTAATAATACCATCTTCAAAAGGTCATATTCACAAATAAATTCACACCCACAGGAACTTGGATTAAGATTAAGAATGCCAAGCTTGTGAGAGGGTGGAAAAGGGACCAGCAAGGGTGCCACAATAGCATACCATTTTAATTTGCCTTTTTTTAAATTCAGCACTCACCCTGCAGCTGCAACCCTTTAACAATTTTCCCGATCTTTGAAAAAGGTGGTTCTGACAATTCTTATTTGTTGCTTAAAGCTTCTGTGGGAGAATGGAGCCCTGGTACATCTCACTCCATAATCTTAATGATGTCACCCTCCACTCCTTTGCAGCTTTATATTGGTCCATTCCTAAAGAGCCTGCATTTCTAAAGGACAGTGTTGGGGAAAATAAGCAAAAATGAAAGACACTGAACAAAGGGTCACACATTACAAATTGCTTAAATACCTTGAGTCAGATAAGGCCAAGCACTAGCTGGCAACAAAGAAAGTGAGAGACTACAAACATGAGCAGCTTAATTTGGCCCCCCACTTATACTCTGGTGGTAAGGTCTCTTTCTGTGATGGGTCCTCACAAAAAAGGGGGAAACAAAATATAAACAACTATAATAGTGTAAAAATGCTGTTTTAGAGGTAAATATAGGATTCTAGGAAATTACATTGACACTTAACACAGGGCAATCAGAGAGAGGGCTTCCTGAAAGATATGACATCTGAAATGAGTTTTGAAGGATGAATAGGATTTTGCCTGGGGAAGAAGTTGTGGTACTATTCCATGTGGAAAGAAAATAGCCTGTCCAAAGGCACAAAGGTATGAAAGAGGAGAGGCATGTGTAATCTGCAAGTAGCTCTGTTTGATTAGACTATAGAATTTGAAGAGATGGTGAGGTGATGGCAAGCAGGGCAGGGGAGGGAATGGCAACGTAAGAGGCTGGAGCAGTGAGCTGGAGCCAGATCATGAATGGCCTTGAATGGAACTATGCTCTAAGCTTCATAAATGTTATGACTATAATAATTAAGCTTCATGAGAGCAGGGCCTGTGTATCTTTCATTCATGAGTTCATCCCTAATGTCTCTAAGATGGTACAAAGCACAATACAAATGCTCCAAATGTAGAATAATTGAACCCTATGCTAAGGCATTTAAACATTATCCTGATGCTAAGGAGATCCATTAAAGGGTTTTAAGCAAAGAAGTGACATGGTTAGATTGACATTTTATGGCTATAAAGCTACTTCCATAATCCAGGTGAGAGAAGATAATGGCAAAGAATGAGGAATTTGGAAAATTGGATAGATTCAAGGGATATTTAGGAGATAGAATGAACAAGCAAGGGTGATTTAATGAGAAAGGAAAGAGAATGAAGAGGAATGTGTCAAAGAGGGTACCGACAGTGTGCTGGCTTGAACGAGGTGGTACTATTTACTGAGATGGGGAATCCTGGAAAAGGACCATGTTTGGAGGGAGAGAAGGGGTATGATGGAGGTGGCGTAGTATGGGATCACATATGTGATATGTGAGGAAAGTATGTGGCAAGTAAAGTAAGGAAAAAATTAGTTACATTTTGGACACTGACTTTAAGGTGCTTAAAGGATATTTAGGTGGATACAAATCCAGTATGTCAGACAGATGTACATCTGAAGCTCAGAAGAAAAATCTGGAAATACAAATTTGGGGATCTGCATATAATGATAATTTAAAATATGTCCCATTTGGTTGGCTCCTTCTGCCTAAAAAGCTGGGCCACCATTGCCTGAATTCTTAATCAGTATTTAATCATCTTCCTCGTGTCCCCTAACCCAGCCCAGGCCCCTAAGACACCAAGTGATATAGGTCCCTCAAGAGATTGGGTAAAGTTTTCTGTATGGTCTACAGCTTCTATTTGTACTCATAGCTTCCAACTTTTAACAGCTTAAGGGTGCTCTCCAGTGTTCAGTAGGATACATAAGAAGGCACAGAGTTAGAACAGAGTTCTGAATCTCAGCTTTCAACCAGAACCACTGCCCATGCCACTCTCACTTCTCGGGAAACTCACTAGCAACATGAAAACACAGATTTGGAGGGACTCTAGGTACTTAAGATTCTGGCAAGGCATGAGGAGAGCCTGGAAAGGCATGAGAAGAGCCAGGCAAGCCTTATTCTCTTAAAGTAGTATATTTTTTTCAGTAGCCTCACCAGTTATTTTATGAATGAAAAGAACAGGACCTACACTCTGGGTTTGCAACAAATCTCAGGGGAACCAACAATGAAGACTTGCCAGGCTCCCTGAGGTTCCTTTCCTTTAACACAATTCAGAGTGTGACTACATAAGTGTCTGCATAACTAGAGAAATAAGGTAATCCAAGCCATAGGCCTCCTGGACAGACTAGTCTCTGTAATGTACTAAGCAGAGCCAAACATTTTGTCCAAAGGGGCTAGCTCTACTGCTGGAAACTCCGTTACTTACTAATTAGGATGCCAGAATGAGGGTGGAAAGTTCATTTTTTACCCTTACCTGCAAAGGGCAGTGAGGAGGTCTTTCCATAACATAAAATTCAGACCAGAGCCCAAAGATGTTTAAATGGATACTCTTAAACATTACACACGGGGAGAATTAGAGATCTCCACTGAGGGATAGCTGGGGGGGGGGGGGTGCAGTAGGAGAGGCAGTAAGTATTTAGAATAAGAATTGGGACCTTGCTTGACCAGTCCAGTCCCCCAGTCCTCCGCCCGAATCACCCTACCTGCTGCTGATCCACGACTCGGTGAAAGCAAGGTCTGTGACATTTACAATCCCAGCCCAGCCTGGTACTAGATCCAGCCATCTTTGTGCTTGCCACCTAAACACCTCAACCTCTTTCACTCACCCTCACCCTCCAGTCCCTGGTCCGCCACTCACTCGGGGTCTTCCGGGCAGTGGCGCCGCAGTATCGCCTAGAGCAGCCGCTTATTTTAGAACGATTGACACATCTTCCTTCAATCCGATTCGCCTGGCCTCCTTATGCTCCACCCCCTCTCCCCCTTGCCGCCTTTGGGCTGGCCGCCCAGAACCACGTCACTGATGACAAGCTGTGGGATGAGGCCGGTGGAGACCCACGCCACGGATCAATGCCACGGATGAGAAAGATTAATTCACTAACTTTTTTTTTTCAGTTTCTGAGCGTAAGCCTTGTCCAGAGGTGTTCTATGCCGCCATCTTGCTGGCGTCATTTCTGCTGTTTCTGCCGAACTGATTTTTGCCCGTTTAAAAATAATTCATTGGAGGAAAGAAAGTGTTTTCATCAAATTCTATTGGAGCAATTGGAAAGCCATAGGCAAGAAAAATAAATGTCCACCAAAACTCATACCTATTGCAAAAATTAACGAAAAATAGATTGTGGATTTAAATATGAAATGTAAAACAATATAAGAAATTCTCTGCTTGCTCTCTCACGGGGAACCTCCCCTGGGCTTCCACAGGAGGAACACATATCTGACAAAGGACTAGTATCTATTGTTACGTAAAATAAAATGCCATCTTCGGCATTGCCTGGAGCAACCTTTTCTGGGAAATGATAGAGACCTTTTTAAAAAAAAAAAAGATTGCTGGATCTTTCTGAGAAAATGGAACATACCCTACAAAAATGTAGTTAAGTAAAAATGATGACAGCCAGTTTCAGTCCAGTAGAGATAGCATAGGAAGTATAACACTAATCAATGTAAATCTGTTCTCTTCTTAAGACTCTCTAATGGAATAAGAAATTTTAATATCAACTAGTCATTGTGACCACTCACACAGAAATTCCCTAAATGTCTTGATGAGAAGCTGTGACAAATAGCTGTTGAACTCATTTCATCAACCCCTTTTAAGATCTCCCTGCTCCTGAACATTTTCTCTCCCAAGAAACCCCTTTATTTTGCTTTTGCCAAATTATTTATTTTTGTTATTAAAGAAGTTGTCAGTTTGCAGAAAAATCATGCAGAAAATACCATTCCCATAATACCCCCATTATTTTTTATTAGAGAATTTGTAGGATTACAGAAAAATCATGCATAAAATAGTTTCCATATACCACTCCATTATTAACACCATACATTAGTGTGGTACATTTGTTACAATTGGTGAAAGAATATTTTTATAATTGTCCTATTAACTGTAGTCCATGGTCAATAAATCCTTTTAATGCTTTAATTTATATATGGCAAATTGTTTTGACACTAGATATAAAAATAACTCTCAAAACTCAACAGTAATAGGCAGCAGTGGGGTCCATAGCACTGGCTCCTAGAACATTTTGCTGGTACCAGGTTGGGATATAAAGACCCATTCTTCGAAAATCTTGGGCAGGAGGGGGGGTTGGTCTGATCTCTGATCACTGCATTTGATCCGCTACCTCAAATCACTGGGGGCTAGCTCTAAAGTGGCCATTGTTCCAACACCCTCACAAAAAAGAAGCAAAGTCTCAAAGAATAGTATCTTTCCCCAAAACTATGGGAAAATGTTAAGGGCTGCAGTAACTGGGCAAGTACTAAATCTGGAAAATGCAGCTTCAAAGCCAAAGGAGAAACTTCTGGAGCCCTTGTTGGCCTCAGCCCTATTCCTTCCCCAGGGTGGTGTACAGCCAGCCTCTGCACCCATTGTGGGTCCCTGGCTCTGTTCCAGTAAAAGCAGGTACACCCTATGGACACTTGGATGCTTTTATGTCAGTGCCAATTAGCCAGGAAACAATATGAAAGGCTGAGCTAGGAAATTCTTCTCAGGCTCACCCTGGCAGAATTTTTCCTTCAGGCAGAAGCAGCTTAGGATAACTAAAGCAGTGTAAGCTATAATTAAGTCAAAGCAGCCCCGGGCAAAGGCTTACCTGCTTTAAGTCATTGACTTGAGCACATAGGAAAGAGAGAAAGTCTTTTTCATTAGGGATAGAATTCCTGTAAAATTTTAGGGAATTCCTGAGACCACTAGGAAGCA
>JAKSZT010054140.1:2197780-2220196 GCA_026826555.1 Tolypeutes matacus
GGAGGATCCCAGTCATTGTAAATAGGCGAAGGCTGGGCAGGCAAGAACAGCACAGGAGGTGGCTAAGTGGCTGTGTGAGCACGAAGAGGCTGCAGTGGTGGCTGGGGCAGGCGGTGGCCCATGGCAGAGGGCACAGGTGTAATCAGTAGGTAACAGAGGAGATCTTCACCTCCTTGCCGGGGAGGCAGAATGGCGAGTGCTTCCTGCCTCCCACCAGCAGCCCTCATGAGCACTGCAGGGTGGAGTCTGGCGTGGTCTGATCCATACCCACAGCTCTGAAGAGATCAGCCCAAGTTTCCTGGGTTGTACAGGACTGGCGAGCCCTCACCTCCCCATGACAGCCTCCACAAGCCTCCCAACGTAATGTCTGATGATGAGAAAGACCATGGGAAGAAAAAAGGAAAAAAGGAAGGAAGGCTATGCTGCCTTCAGGAGTGTAGCTCTGGAAATGAAGCAAAAAGCCCTTCCAAAATGAAGAAGTTCAAGGGAATACATGTCTTCAAGAAACTCAGCTTTTCTAAAAAGAAGGAAAAGGATTTTAAAATAAAAGAGAAACCCAAAGAAGAAAAACATGAAGAAGAAGAAAAACAAAGAGAAGTTAAAAGACTTGACAGCAGCTGTTCTTAAACAGTGGTATGAAAAGAAAAAATGTTCTGAACCTCAAACCCATTTTTGGAATTTCTCTAGCTGATACAGCAGAGAGGACCATGGTGTGACCAAAATGACAGCATTGTCTGCTGGCAGTTTTCCAGGAGTGTGTAGATTACATTGAGAAGTATGGCATGAAGTGTGAAGGCATCTACAGATTTTCAAGAATTAAATCAAAGGTGAGTGAGTTAAAAGCTGCCTATGACCAGAGTCTCCAAACTTGTAAGAATATGAGCCAAATACTGCAGCCAGTATGCTGAAGCAGTCTCTGAGAGACCTTCCAGAGAATTTGCTTGCCAAGAGCTGATGCCCTAGTTTTAAGAGGTATGTGGGAGGAGCACAGAGGGCGAGAAGGTGCAGGAGATCCAGCACCTGCTGAAGGAGCTATCTGAGTGCAACCATCTCCTCATCTCCTGGCTGATCATGCACATGGACCATGTCATCCCCAAGGAGCTGGAAATGAAAATGAACATACAGAACAGTTTTATCATGCTCAGCCCCACTGTTTAAGATTGGCAATCATGTCCTATATGTGCTTTTCACACATGTGCAAGAGCTTTTTGGATATGTGGTACTAAAGCATGTGACAAAGCCTGTTTGGTAAACTAATCTGGCTAGATACCAGCACTGTCCGACATCCAGGAGAGCATCAAGGAGGAGATTAGAAGACAGAAGTTTCTCTTAAATTGTTTACATCAAGACTTGCAGGGTGTAATAAAGAATTTATCTAAACAAGATTATGGGAAGTACAAAGAATTTTGACAGCCCTTAAATGAAAACAGAGTAGCTAAAAGACAAAAGTGTGAAACCAAGATTGCACAAGAGATAGCCAGTCTTTCAAAAGAGGATGTTCCCAAAGAAGAAATGAGGGAAAATGAAGATATTATAAACATTCTCCTTGCCCAGGAGAAAGAGATCCTGACTGGGCAGGAGGAGCTCCTGGCCATGGAACATTTCATGCGCCAGCTGATCCGGTCCTAGAAGGAGGAGATAGAGAGCCTGTGAGCTGAGAGCTGAGGTCGCTGAGACCCAGTGACGTCAGCAACATGGTCGAAATGAAACTGAACACTATTCCTCTGAAAGTGAGAGTGAAGATAAAGAGGAGCTGAAGGTCATTCTGGAAGAATTACAGGCACAGAATGAAGAACTATAAATAAAGAACAATCATTTGAATCAAGCAACTCAGAGAGAGTGAGAGGCCATCATGGAGCTATGTGTGCAGCTCCGGCTGCTCCAGATGCAGCAAGCCAAGACCCAGCAGCAGGTGCTGGAAAAGGAAGAGTCAGAGAAACGTGGGGGTGTGGCTCTGCAACCAAGAGACAGTGTCCTAGAGACAAAAACAGCTAAAGAGCAGCCAAAGGCAGTCAAGGAACAAGTCAAGCCATCGCCATGGAAAGACAGGAAGGAAACACCAATCTGAGCAGCTGTGTGGGATCGTCACAGAATCCTCTAGACTTAAATAGACCTGTGCATCTTACTGTAATGCTGAGAACCCACACGCACAACTCTCCTGCAATGTACATTATGTAAAATGTCTTATTCCCAGAGACTCTGCTCTGCCTCACACTAAGGACGTCTACCCGACAGGGTCAGTTGTATGAGGGACAAAGCATTGCAAGCATTTTGGGACTTGGAGGGGACAGGTGAGTTTTCCATATGTCAGCTTATTTGAATATTAATTTTATTGAACTGAAAATAACTATTTTAACCTTTGAGTGGCTTCTTTTTAAACCAAATTTGTCCTTTTTTTTTTTTTTTTTTTTTTTTAATCACAGCAGAATCACGATCTCTTTCCCTCGTGGGGGAGGGGGGCACACAAAAGTTGAATACTGTAAGTTGTTGCATTCTCCTATTTCACTGCTCCTTTGCTCTGGCTGCTCCCTTTTTCTCCCCATCTTCTCAAGCCAGTCCGGAACGCGTTGGTCCTCACCACTGGGTTAGTTGGGGAGGACCGCAGGCGGAAGTGAGGTGGAAGGGCGCCCAGGGAGCATGCAATTGGGAGCAGCCTGAGGAAGTGGCTGGGATTGATAAGCAACAGGTCCCTCTCCGCCACCGCCAGCAGCAGATAGCTTCTGAAGGGACGTGGAGAAGAGAATCGCTTTGGGGTGGGAGGTAAATGGGAACCCTTCGAGCCCCCCACCAACGGATGAGTCCCCTTCCAGATGTAAGCACACTCAAGTCCCCTCTTCCACCATGGATTGTGTTGCAAGGGAAGACGTGGTGCTATTGAGCCGAGAGGAAAGTGTTGTGTCGTTTGCCGAGGGGTGGGGAAGGGGAAGAAAGGAGCGAGGGGGTAATGGTGTTGGGGGTGCTCGCAAAGGAACATCTGTCGAATTCCCGTGTAACTTCCACCGAGCCTTCCCACCTGGGGAAAACAAGTTTCATCCTAGAGATGGGGACAAGGGAGGAGAGATGGTTAAAGGAGCCCCCACCCGGGACGCGATCTCACCATATAGAGCCTGTTTGCAGCAACATAAACCCGGGCTAGCACAGGCCTCCGAGACAGGTTAGTGCTAAAGAAACTTGACCGGTTCCTAACTCTGGGAAGGAATTTAGAAGGAGTTCCAGGACAGTCTTCTAGGGCATCTGAATAGGGTTTATATATCACGGACCATTAAGCTCAAACTTTGACTTTTGGAGAAGGATAGAACGGGTAGCTGAAATTTGTTTTAGAACCCTACCTTAAAATATGTGCCCATTATTTGCGAATCCGCCCTCCTCCATGAAGCACTTTCCTTCATGGAGAAGGAAAAAAGACTCAGAGTTGTACGTAAATACCCATGGGAATTATTTTAAGAAACGAAACCAGGGAAAACTTTCCAGCACCCCCTTTGTATCCTTATACAAAGAAATCTGCATGTTTATAAGCTTGGCAGGTGATACTTAAAGTACATTGAATTTTGAGAACCACAAGCATAGGGTTTCCTTAATTAACCACTTCTTGCTTGTCTCAAAAATTGGCTAGCCATTTGACAACCTGCTGTCTCCAGCTTTGGAGGAGAAGAGGCTACTTTTTCCTACAAAACACACACACACACACACACTTACTTTGGGATAGCTCTAGCCTTCAGCAAGGTTGAGGACATATTGAGGTCACAAGTATGAGCCAGAGAATACACAAAGGTGAAAGGGCCAGGAAATCCTACCCATTCAACACCACAGAAGCTATGGCATTGGTTAACAGTGATTTCATCACTTTGGATAAAATCACCCTTTCCGTTAAAAATGTCCTCCACCCACCCAAAACATACTAACACCAAGCTGATAGAATTCAAAGATAAGGTCTTTCAGCAGCAGATTTCCCTGTTAACAGGAAGGCACTCACAAGCTTTACCTAAGCCCGTTTGTGCTATTCTGTAATTCTTTCTGTATACAAATAGAACAATTGTTAAAGGAATACTGGATAAGTCAGACCAAAGATCTGTCATAAGCTGTTCTGACACATTTCAGAAAAGGAGTAGAAAGTAGATCCAATTGTCAGATGAGTTGATCCCTAAACATAAATAAAAATTGAGGGGGAAAAGTTCAGTTAATCCCTTAGTAATACGGAGAAGGGGAAAACTAGTTGAATGCATCTTATTTCATATATCAAAAGTAAATTCAGAAATACTTTTAAAAATAAACAAAAAAGGTAAATTCTAGGAGGACTGAGTTAGTTTTTTTTAAAAGCAAACCATAAGAAAATAGAATATTTGTTAAGCCTGTAGATAAAAGTATTTCTCAACCTAAAAGTAATAGAAGGAAATGATCATAGGATATGACTAGTTAATATCTTAAAACTTTTCTGTATCAAGCATTTTTTAAAAGGCGGCCTAATAGCATTTATTGACCTGTTCATTTCTATCTCCGATGTCCAGTGTAAAATATGCTGGAAAAGAAACACAGAGTGAATTGCATAAGACATTTGCCATGTCGATGATATTGCTAGTTCTCTGCTGCCACTCCTTCAGGAAAAACTTTTTTACTTATTTTAATTACAGGTAAAAAAGTAAAATAAAGTAAAGTAATAAAGTAAAATAAAAGTAAGAAAGGGGGGCAACCTAAGCCAGAAAAACGATTGGCAACCAACATGAGAGAAAAAGTTTGAATATCTGTATTATACGTAGAGCTTATACCGCTAAAGTAAAATTTAGACTCTCAATGATTGAGTGTAAACAGAAAACAACCCACATAAAAAGAAAATTGAAATAGTAACAAATATATAGGGGAAAAATGGCCTTACTAGTAAACAAAGAAATATACAATAAAGCAAATTAATGATGAAGATGGAAATATACCAGTACAGGTTTATACAAACATTACTTGTGTCTTTATGAAATGGCACAATCCACTTGGAAAGCAATTTAGCTGTATGTAGAGGGTCAGAATGCTCCTACATTTTGACTCAGCAATCCCACTTCTAGGAATCTAATCAAAGAAATAATCCCAAATATGGAAAAAGTTATATACTCAAGTTGTACATCATAGCATTATTTATATTGAAGACTTGGACACAACTGAAAGATCCAGGAATTGGGATCTTTACCTTACTCTTTGGAGCCACTTGGACCACAAGGTTCCTTCGCATTTCCTGCCTTAGCACATGTCATTGGGGGGCTCTCTGCCCCTTGTATGACTTCTCTTAGAGTCTTTAAGGCACTTCCTTGTTCCCTCAACACCTCCTACATTCTTCTATTATGATGCTTTGAGAATACCTGTAATTACTTGTTTATCTGCCTTTCTTTACTCTACTGTGACTCCCTCATGGGTGTGGTCCATCTTCTTTTAATTTGGGGATCACCAGCACCCTGCAGTTGTGGGAGGTGCTTGATAAATATTTACTAAAGGAATGGATTAATCATTTACTCAAAAGCGTTTGCAGCCATTAAGGATAATGATTATAAAAGTATGTAGCAATGTACAAGCACTGCATATTGTTAAATTTTAAAGGCACTTTATAGGAAATTATCTCTAAGTAATATTGTTAAATGACAAAAAGGAAGGTGCAAAACAGTATATACAGTGGACTAACATTTAAAAAAAAATAAAGTGTGTGTTGGCAAAGGAGAGTGGTGTATTTATATACATACATTTATATATATATTTCCTTGTTAATGTGTAGGCTCTAACAAAATAAAAGAAATTGATATCAATGGTTTGGGGGAGGTAGGGAGAGGTGTAGCCTGAAGGACTAAAGAACATTGGTGGGAAGGAGAGCTGCTTTTTTTCCAACTCTTTTGTTTGATTTCGAAATTTGTAATATTCCTATTTAAAAATATAAGGCACTCTACAAAATTGCAATTATATGAAAAAAATTAGAAGTTAATTCTTGCCAAATAATAAGAGTTGTTATATCAGACTGTGGGATTGTGGGTGATTTTGTTTGTATGTTTCTAAATTCCAATTTTTTTAATGTGGCTTTATTACTTTTACAATAGAGATGATAAAATGGCGCATAAAGTAATAAATAAGTAACTGAAAAAAAGTTGAATACTGTATACCTGCCTTGTGGGTTGATCCAATGTCTCTCCATCAGGATTTCTGCTTACCCTGTCACTCTTGCTTGTGCCTTTATAACTTTTTTGGTGCAGATTATATAATGGGAGTCACCCCAGTTTTCAAGCTGGCCAGAAAGGCTCTTACTGGGAGTCACCTTTGCCCACCTTGTCAGTTCCATTTTACAACACTCAAATCACAGTAAATATGCCCAAGTCTCCAATGACCTCCCTGGGTACTGATAGAGACTGCCGTTGTGAAACTTGCCAGGAGTCTGGTGCAGTGTGGGTCAGCTTCCTATTCCTGGCTGCTGGTCATCAGCAGGTATCTTTCACTGAGTTGGTCAGAGGTAGTGGTCTTGACCTAATCTGTCCACACAAAGGACCTGTTTCTCAAACCAGAAGCCTGACTGACCCTTCAGTAAAAGGAGAATGACTTGTATTGCTTGCTTGGGCTAAAATGTAACTGTCTCTCAGCCCGAATAAGCCATATATATGCTCTTATCCATTCATTTCTGTGAAATAGCTGATGGACTCCCCAATTGACAGGATTGAGCAATAGAAAAAAAATGTTACCTTTCTTTCTAATGATAGCTATGATCTCCCCACACCATCACATACAAGGGAAGCACAATAAGATTAAACGCTGATTTCTCATCTGAAACCATGGAGGAAAGAAGACAGTGGTATGACAGAGGCAAGGTGCTAAAAGAAAAAAACTTCCAGCCACGAATTCTCTATCCAGCAAAGCTGGCATTCAAAAAAAAGAGCCTCCCTGGCAACAAGGGATTACTAACAAGTGCCAACGGGCAATACAACTGGAAAAAGACATCGAATAAAAGGGGGAAAAGGTAAAGACAAATGAGTTCATATGGTTAAGAGACTTCAAAGTGAGTCGGGAGGTCATCCCAGAGGTAACACTTAAGCACATCTCATTAGGACCTCATAGGCTTCCAATGTGGATACACCCCAAACAGAGGGGCTCCTGAGGGCTCGGAGACACCCAGGTCCTATATCAGGGTGGATAGCCCTAGAGTTTTGTGCCTTTTCAGTGGGCTCTACTTTGTAGTCTGTGCTCCTGAGAGTGACAGAGTTGGACCCAAATATGTCTTCCCTGCACATGGTCTATCTATTCAAACCTATATGTGTTGCCTCTATGTGTTGCCAGAGACCATAGTCTTTGGGCTGTCCATGTGCCAGTTCGGCCCGGAATCTTGGTGGATCTGCAACTCCGACTCTACATCCCAATGGACTCACCCTGGACACCTGGTGAGGAGATGATGATGGACAACAGCCATTCCAGGGAATGGAGAGAGTCTGCAGCTGCAGGCAGGATAATCCCATCCATCTTATCCATGAGATATAAGCCCCCTCTCACTTGAAGGTGGAATGGACATCACCATCCCAGACTCCTCAGGATTGGGGGAAGAGCTATGGACTAGAGTGGACTTACTGGTATTCTGTTATAGACATATTGTGATTCACACAGTGGAAGTAATTACAACATTAATGTGGAGCCAGTGGCTACCGGATGCTTTAGGGGCAGGGAAAAGCAGTTATAATACAGGTGTTTTTTCGGGACTTGGGAATAATCCTGAGTGACATTGCAATGACAGATATAGGCCATTTTATATCATCATGTAACATGCAGAACTGTGTGTGAGAGAGTGTGGTCTACAATGTGAACTATGGTCCATGCTTAGTGGCAAAGCCCCAAGATGTGTATATCTATTGCAGGTGATGTGCCACACTAATGAAGGATGTTTATGTGGGAGGTTGTGGGAGGAATGGGAGGTGGGGCATATGGGAATCCCTACAATTTTTCTGTAACATTTATGTAATCTAAGTATTTTTTTTTAAATAAAAAAATTAAATTATTATTTGAGAAAAAATCTAAGATATTGTATGTATGAAATTTTAATAAGAGGAGAGTATATCATTCTTCAATATGAAATTGGGAAAGGGAACTAACATTAATTAATCATGTGCTATGTTTCTTTAATATGCAAGAGCTCTGCTTTAATTAATAGTTTTAATATGTTTTATTAATGCAAACTTTAGATCATTATTCTTTCTATCTCCCTTGGAATTCAGGGCAAAACTAAATATTTGCCCTACTTTTAATTTTTTAAAAATAATAAATAAGTGATTAACAGTTTAGACACTTACTAAAAATGTACTTTTTAATATTCAAAGTTTCTGGTTTTGAATAAATGGTTAACTTTTTAAAAAAGAAGAGATAAAATCAAAGACTTAACTGCACATCTGGAGGAACTACAAAAGGAACAGCAAGCTAACCCCAAAGCAAGCCTAAGGAAAGAAATAAAGATGAAAGAAGAAATAAATGAAATTGAGAATAAAAAACAATAGAAAGAATTAACAAAATCAAGAGTTAGTTCTTTGAAAAGGTCAATAAATTTGACAAACCTTAACTAGACTGACATAGAAAAAAAGAGAAAATACCAAAATAAATAAAATCAGAAAATAGAGGGGGAACATTGCTATTGAACACACAGAAATAATAAAAAGGCTCATAAGGGGATATTATGAACTGTATGCAAACAAATTAGACAACCTAGTTGAAATGGGTAAATTCCTAGAAACACACAAACAAACTACACCGACTCTACAAGAAATAAATGACCTAAACACACCAATTACAAGCAAACAGAATTAATAAATCATGAAAAACCTCCCAACAAAGAAAAGTGCAGGAACAGATTGCTAAACAGGTGAATTCTACCAATTATTCCAAGAAGAATTAACACCAATACTGCTCAAATGCTTCCAAAAATTTGAAAAGGAATGAAACTTACCTAAGTCATTCTGTGAGGCCCACATCACTCTAATGCCAAAGTCAGATAAAGATACTACAAGAAAAGGAAATTTGAGAACAATTTCTCTCATGAAAACAGATGCAAAAATCCTCAACAAAATACTTGCAAATTGAATCCAACAGCACATGCAGAGAATTATATGCCATGATTAAGTGGGTTTTATCCCAAGTATGCAAGAGTGGTTTAACATATGAAAATCAATTAATATAATACACAACATGAAGGAGAAAAAAAACACATGATCGGGAAGCGGCTGTGGCTCAATCAGTGGGGCTCCCGTTTACCATGTGGGAGGCCCCGGGTTCGGTTCCCGGGGCCTCCTGGTGGAGGCGGGCCCGCCCGCACGGTGTGGTTGGCTGGCCGGGCGAGCACAGGCAGCAAGGGGGGGATAAATGAATAAATAAATAAAAATCTTTAAAAAAAAAAAAAAAAACACATGATCATCTCAATTGATACAGAAAAGGCATGTCACAAAATTCAATACTCTTGGTAAAAATGCTTAGAAAAATAGGAAGAGAAGAAAATTTCCTCAAAATGATAAAGAGCATATATGAAAAACCCACAACTAACATCATACTCAATGGTGAAACTTAAAGTTTTCCTGCTGAGATTGGGAATAAGACAAGGATGCTCTCTATCATGAATGTTATTCACCATTGTACTGGAAGACCTAGCCAGGGAGATTAGGCAAGAAAAATAAATAAAAGGCATCCATATAGAAAAGGAATAAGTAAAATTGTCACTGATGGTGACATAATCCTATATCTACAAATCCGGAAAAATTGACAACAAAGCTCCTAGAGCAAAAAACAAATTCAGCAAAGTACCTGGGTACAAGATCAAGATGCAAAACTGAGTATTGTTTCTAAGCACTAGTAATGTACAAGCTGAGGAGAAATCGAGAAATCAAGAAAAATATTCCATTTATAATAGCAACAGAAAGAATAAAATAGCTAGGAATAAATTTACCCAAGTAGGTAAAGGACTTGTTACACAGAAAACAATACATTACTAAAAGAAATTAAAGAATACATAAATAAATGGAAGGACCTTCTGTGTTCATGGATTGGAAGACAAAGTATGATGTAAATGTCAATTCTACCCCAAATGATTTACAGATGCAATGCAATCCCAATCAAAATTCTGAAAGCTACTTTGCAGAAATAGAAAAGTCTATTATCAAACCGATTTGGAAGGTTAAGGGGCCCTAAATATTCAAAAACATCTTTTAAGAAGAGGAATGAAATTGGAGGATGCAAACTTCCTGACTTTAAAGCATATTGCAAAGTTACTGAGGTTAAAACAGTGCAGAACTAGCATAAGAAAAGACAAATTGACCAATGGAATCAAATTGAGAGTTTGGAAATAGACCCTCATATCTAGGGCCAGTTGATTTTTTACAATACTGTGAAGTCCGCTCAATTGGGAAAGAATAGTTTCTTCAACAAACGGTACTGGGAGAACTGGATATCACACCATACAAAAGTTAACTCAAAATGGATCAAAGACCTAAATACAAGAGCCAGGACTATAAAACTCCTAGAAGAAAATGTAGGGAAGCATCATCAGGATCTTGTGTTAGGCAATGGGTTCTTACACTTTATACCCAAAGCACAAAAAATGAAAGAAAAAATAAATAAATGGGACCTAATCAAAATTTAAAACTTTTGTGCATCAAAGGATGTTTTGAAGAAAGTGAAAAGACAATGTACTAAATGGGAGAAAATAATGGGAAGCCACATATATGATAAGGGCTTAACACCTAGAATATATTTTAAAAATCCTACAACTCAACAAGAAAAACACAAACTACCCAATGAAAAAATGGGAAAAAGACATGAATAGACACTTCTCCAAAGAGGATATACAAACGGATAAAAAGCAAACGTTAAGTAGGGAAACATCTTCAAGATATTGTGGTAGGTGATAGTTTCTTAAACCTTACACCCAAAGCATGAGCGATAAAAAAAAGTAGATAAATGGAACCTCCAAAAAAATTAAACACTTTTGTGCTTCAGAGGACTTTGTCAAAAAGGTGAAAAGGGTATCTAACTGACTGGAGAGCAGATGTCTTCCTCTCTGCCAGCTCCTTTGCATATATATAGAACAGGAAGGTGCTCTGAGTCATCTAGGAGGGTACTAGAAAGATAAAGAAGCCGAAGGAAAATCGTGAGTTTCTCGCCCCTGTAGCTGGAAGGGGCACATACACCCCACCCTCAGGACAAAAAGCCTAGATGGAGCAGCTGGCTCCCTGCTCTGAGTGTGATGGCAGATTCGCTGGGAGGAACAGGGATCTGAGAGGGTGGAGAGTAGTTTCTTTGCCGTGAGTTTAGCCAGCCGAGCCCCCCTTGAATATCGGAAGGGACCCCGACTCAACGGGATAGGGGAGGGGGATCTCTTCATGCCCAGCCGCCTAGGTAAAGAGAGGGATTACATCAGAGAGGAGGCAGAGACAGACAGGCAACTGATCAGCAGGACTCCAGTGTACTGCCGGGAATCTAACCTGCCTGAGGGAAAAGGGGCGAATAGCCTTCTGAAAGGATAACTAATCTAAAGAGACAGGTTAGTTCAATGGAAGAATTCCTGCCTAGTATATATGAGGTCCCTGGTTCAATTCCTGGCTCTTCTTTGAGAAGTGATACACTGAGTTGTCAGGTATCCCGCTGAAGCTTTATGACAGAGAAAATATAGACATTCTCTTGTATTAGCTTTTCTTGGATCTCTTATTTTTAAAAAAGAAAAAGGAAAAAAGGTTCTTTTTTAAAATTATTTTCCTTATTTTACTCACTAAAACCTGCTTCAAAATCTACAGAGGGCAGGCTGCAGGGTGATTGATTGATGACTACCAGTAACCTGAGAAGATCCTTAGGGGTATAAGAGAGAAGTCTCTTTTCCCATGTTTATTTCTGTTTTTTGATATTTTTTTTCTTCTTTCTCCTTTTTTTAAATGAGTTGCTGATGTCGTGTGTCTTGTTTGTTGGATTTCCCCTTCCTTTGATTCTCTGTTTTTTGTTTTTCTTTTTTTCTTTCCATTACTGATTTCCTCTACCTATGCTACTTCTTTTCTCTCCTTCATCTTTATATCTTCTGTTTTCTGTTGTTGTTGTTTCTTTCCACCTCTGTTTGATTGGTCTTCAATTTTCCTTGTTTTTTTCTCTCTCTCTCTCTCTCCTTTTTTCTCTTTTCTTTCTTTTTTATTTTTTCCTTTCTCTCTTTTCTTTTTTCCTATCACCTCTTCTCATCATTCCAACCTTTTAATATATTCTATATATTTTTCTCTATTCTGTTTCCTTTTATTTATTTTTAATTAATTATTTTTATTTTTAAAGAAGCTTCAGATTAGATAAGTGTTACATAAAATATAGGGGATTCCCATATGCCCCAACCCCTCCCCCTCCCCTCCCACACTTTCCCACATTAACAACATCTCTCATTAGTGTGGTACATGTGTTAAAATTGATGAACACGTACTGAAGCATTGCTACTAACTGTGGACTGTATTTTACATTATAGTTTACACTCTGTCCTGCAGTTTTGTAGGTTATGACAAAATATACAATGGCCTGTATCCATCATTGCAATGTTATGCAGGGCAATTCCAATGTTCCAAAAATGCCCCCATATTATACCTATTCTTTACTCTCCCTCCCCTCAGAACATCTGGAGGCCACTGCCTTTATATCAATGATAAAAGTTCTTCCATTGCTAGAATAATATTTTTTAATATTTTTTATTTATTTTTAGAAGATACTTAGATTACATAAATTGTTACATAAAAAAATATAAGGGATTCCCATATGCTCCACTCCCCAGACCTCCCACTTTTCCCCACATTAACAACTTCTTTCATTAGTGTGGTACATTTGTTGCCATTGATGAATACATTTTGGAGCATTGCCACTAAGCATGTGCTATAGTTTACATTATAGTTTATACTCTCTCCCATTCAATTCTGTAGGCTACGGCAGGATATATAATGGCCTGTATCTGTCACCGCAAAGTCATGTAGGACAATTCCAAGTCCTGAAAATGCCCCCATATTACACCTCTTTTTCCCTCTCCTTGACTTCAGCACCTCCAGTGGCCAATGTTTCCACATCAATGATATAATTTCTTTCATTGCTAGATTCACAATAAGTCTATATTAGAACACCAGTAAGTCTACTCTAGTCCATATTTTATTCACCAATTCTGAGGATTCTGGGATGGTGATGCCCCCTTCACTTCAAATTGAGAGGGGGCTTCAATCCTATATGGCTGATGGATGGGACTCTCTTGCTTGCAGTTGCAGACTCTCTCGGTTCCTTGGTGTGGTGGTTGTCCATCCTCACCTCCCTGTCAGCTGTCCTGGGTGAGTCCAATGAACTGGAGATTAGGTGCTGCAACTCCGCTGAGACTTAGGGTCAGTCGACAAATGGACATCCCAGAGATTCAAGTCTCCTGGACGTACACATATCAATTCCAGCACCAACTATGGGTTCAAACAAAAGGGACAGAAGAGGCATGTGTAGAGAAGTCACATCGGAGTCCAACTGTGCCACACTTGGGAGTACAAACTCCAAAGTAGGGTCCACTGGCAAGGCACCAAATTCCAGAGCTATCTGCCATGACCGCAGGACCTGGGTGTCTCTGGAGCCCTCAGAAGCCCCACAGTTTAGGACAGTATCCACTTTGGCCATCTATGAGATCCTGCTGAAACATGCATAAGTGTTACCTCTCTGATGACCTCCAACCTCACTTTGAAGTCTCTTAGCCATATAAACTCATTTGTCTTTACCTTTTCCCCTTTTATTCAAGGTCTTTTTCCAGTTGTATCACTAGCCGGTGCTTGGTAGTAATCCCTCAGTGCCATGGAGGCTCATCACCAGGAGTCATGTCCGTCGCTGGGGGGAAGGTAATACATACACATGCTGAGTTTGGCTTAGAGAGAGGACACATTTGAGCAACAAGGAGGCTCTCAGGTGGCAACTTTTAGGCACCCTACAACACTTGGCCAAGTTGCAAATTCAAAAGCAAAAGGCTTATAAGCATAGTCATCAATATCAAGGGCCCATCAATGGACCATATTTCTTCACTAGTCATTGCCCCTGTATTTGGGGGATTGTTGCTGCTCCATTAGAGAATGTGGTAGAGCTCCCCAGAATGGGGATTCAAGAAGCCTTTGGCTGTTGTGTGAATCTCAATCCACTGTGACAATGCCCCATGAACATTTGAACACATTTATATGACTTATATGTATGCCCTGGTGAACTTCCTCCCATGTATCCCCCATCACTGACAGCCCACACCATTGATCCTCCCCTGCCTTAGTTGTAACCCTTCTGTGATCCAAAACTTCTTCAAAAATGAAGCCAAGAATGTTGCAAAATTCAATTAATAGGAAAATGAAATAATAATAGATTTAAACCTAAAAAACAAAATACATAATAATTTAGAAAAACTAAAAGTAAAAACAATTGGGGTATTAAAAAAATGAAAAATACTTTTTAAAATTTTTTGATGTGTTCCTTTCATCACTGTAATGTCTGTTGTCCTGTATGTACAGGGACATTTTCTTTCATTTCTTCCCCAGTGTCTTACTTTTTTTTTTTTTTTGTCTTCAGGGAGGTTTTAGGTCACAGTAAAGTTACATACAGAATATAGGGAGCTCCCATATACCCAACATCCTCCCCCATTTCCCCCTTCCCTATTAATAACCATTTTACATGTGGTTTCTACATTTGTTACAATTGATGTACAAATATTGAAATATAGCTACTAACTATGGTCAATGGTTTACATTTTAGACCATACACTTTTATAAATTTTTGATGAAATTTAACATGACCTGTATTCCTCATTGCAAAATCATGCAGAACACTTCCATTGCCCCCTAAATACCCCCTCTTCCATCTATTCTATTCCTCTCTCTCCCTCCCCTCGGGGTCCATGGCGACCACCAGGCTTCACTCCTTGAAGGACAAAGTTCATAGATATTTGCTACAATGCTAAGGGCTTAAAACACTAGTCTGTCCTCCCCTATTAGGAACTGCCCATGCTCTCGAGAGACACTCTCCCCTCTGTTTGAGAACATATTGGGACTCCCCAGTATGGGAGTCCAACTCCTTCCCGCTCATTATGTCAGTCTCCCCCCACTGATACAGAACACTATGACACAATGATCCCTAGCACATTCTCTCAAAGACTGCCCCAGGTAAGCCCTGTCCCAAATGACCCACATCCAACACACTAAACCAGTAACCCTTCCTTGTCATATTGCCAAAAGGATTTTCTTATCATTGTAGTTTCACCCACATAACCACCAATCCCCAGTGTTCACCAGCTCGCACCCCCAACCCATGCCCGGTTTGATGGACCGTCCAACCCATCCTTCCCAATCTATCCCCCTGTCAAGCTTGCACTGCCCAACCCAATAATATCACTACCTCCTGTCCTATCCCTTCAATGTGCAACTACACACTTTCACCTTCTCATAGTTTTCGCCTGTATGGGCATTAGCTCACAATCTTCTTTTCCTTTTCTATTTTCTGTATACCTATCTTCCACACAATAGCTCTCTGAGTGTGCTCAATTTGCTTAATTCGTATCAGTGAGGTTGTATAATATTCATACTTCAATGCCTGGCTTGCTTCACTCAACATAGGATCCTCAACACTCATCCATGTTATCCCATGTGTTACCACTGTATTCCTTCTTACAGCTAAGTAATATTCCATTGTGAGTATGTACCACATTTTGTTTATCCATTCATCAGTTGATGGCTGTTTGAATTGATTCCAAATTTTGACAATAGTGAATAATGCCACAATGAACATTGGTGTGCATATATTGTTTTGTGTCTTTGCTTTCAAGTCCTCTTGGTATATACCCAGGAGTGAAATTGCTGGATCATACGGCAGTTCTATAGTTAGTTTTTTTGAGGAACTGCCAAACTGTCCTCCTCAATGGCTGGACCATTCTACATTCCCACCAGCAGTGGATGAAGGTTCCCTTTCCTCCAAATCTTCTCCAACACTTATACTCCTCCATTTTTTAAATAGCTGCCAGTCTAATGGGTGTAAGATGATATCTTATTGTAGTTTTGATTTGCATTTCCCTAATAGCTAATGATGTTGAGCATCATTTCATGTGCTTTTTAGCCATTTGTATTTCTTCCTTGGAGAAGTGACTTTCCAAGTCACTTGCCAAATTTTTAAATGGGTTGCTTGTCTTTTTATTTTTGAAGTATAGGATTTCTTTATATATGCTGGATATTAGGCTGCTATCAGATATGTGGTTGCCAAATATTTTCTCCCATTGGGTAGGCTGTCTTTTTACTTTCTTGATAACCTCCCTTGAGGGCAAAAGTTTTTAATTTTGAAGAGATCCCATTTATCTATTTTTTCTTTCACTGCTTGTGCTTTGGATATGAAGTTCATGAAACCATTTCCTGTTACAAGGTCCTGTAGATGCTTCCCTACATTATCTATCAAGATCTTTATGGTCTTGGATCTTATATTCAGATCTTTGATCCATCTTGAATTGATTTTTGTATAAGGTATGAGATGGTGTTCCTTGCTCATTCTTTTGGATATGGATATCCAGTTCTCCAAGCACCATTTGTTGAAGAGGCCATTCTCTCCCAGTTGAGTGGGCTTGGTGGCCTTGTCGAACATCAGATGACTGTATATGCGAGGATCTATATCAGAACTCTCGGTTCAGTTCCATTGGTTAGTATGTCTATCCTTGTGCCAATACCATGCAGTTTTGACCACTGTAGCTTTGTAGTATGTTTTAAAGTCAGGTAGTGTGATTCCTCCAATTTTATTTTACTTTTTCAATATGTCTTTGGCTATTTAGGGCCTCTTGCCCTTCCAAATAAATCTTGTAGTTAGTTTTTCCAATTCAGTAAAAAATGCTGTGTTGATTTTTATTGGGATTGCATTAAATCTGTAGATTTGTTTGAGTAGGATAGACATCTTAATGATGTTTAGTCTTCTTATCCATGAACAGGGAATATTCTTCCATATTTAAGTCTTCTTTGATTTCCTTTAATGGTGTGGTGTAGTTTTCTGTGTATAATTTATTTACAACTTTAGTTAAATTTATTCCTAGGTATTTGATTCTTTTAGTTACTATTGTAAATGGTATTTTTTTCTTGATTTCCTCCTCAGATTGCTCGTTTTTGGTATACAGAAAGGCTACCAATTTTTGAGCACTAATTTAATACCCTGCGACTTTACAGAACTCATTTATAAGTTTCTAGGAGCTTTGTTGTAGATTTCTCAGGGATTTCTATGTATAGGATCACGTCGTCAGCAAACAGTGAAATTTTTCCTTCTTCCTTTCCAATTTGGATGCCTTTTATATCTTTTTCTTTCCTCAGTGCTCGAGCAAGTACTTCTAAGACAATGTTAAATAGGAAGAGTGATAGTAGTTATCCTTGTCTTCTTAGAAGGAAAGCTTTTAGGATTACACCATTGTAAATGAGGTTAGCTATGTATTTTTCATATATAACCTTTATCATGTTCAAAAGTTTCCTTCTATTTCTATCTTTCGCAGTGTTTTTGTCAGGAAAGGGTGCAATTTTTCATTGAACGCTTTTTCTGTATCTCTAGAGATGATCTTGTGATTTTTTTCTTTCAATCTGTTTATGTGGTGCATTACATTGATTGATTTTCTCATGTTGAACCATCCTTGCATACCTGGGATGAAACCCACTTGGTCATGGTGTATAATTCATTTGATGTGTTGTTGAATATGATTAGCAAGTATTTTGCTGAGGATTTTAGCATCTAGGTTCATTAGGGAGATTAGTCTGAAATTTTCCTTTCTTGTGGCATCTTTGTTTGGCTTTGGTGTTAGGGTAATGTTGGCTTCATAGAATGAGTTAGGCAATGTTCCTTCTAGTTCTATTTTCTGGAAGATTTTAAGCAGGATTGGTGTTATTTCTTTCCAGAATGTTTGGGAGAATTCACCAGTGAAGCCATCTAGTCCTGGGCTCCTCTTAGTTGGAAGGTTTTGGTTTATTTTTAAAATTTTTTTTAGTTTTTTAAAAATACTTAGATTACATAAATGTTACACAAAAAATATAGGGATTCCCATACGCCCCACCTCCCACACCTCCAACAACCTCCAACATAAAATCCTTGATTAGTGTGGCACATTAATTACAATTGATAAACACATCCTGGGGCTTTGCTATTAAGCATGGACCATAGTTCACATTGTAGACCACACTCTCTCCCACACAGTTCTGCATATTATGTGATGATATAAAATGGCCTATATCTGTCATTGCAATGTCACTCAGGACAATTCCCAAGTCCCGAAAAAGCCCCCATATTACAACTGCATTTCCCTCTCCCTGCCCCTAGAGCCTCCAGTGACCACTGGTTCCACATCAATGTTGTAATTTCTTCCAGTGATTGAAGCATAATATGTCTATAGTAGAATACTATTAAGTCCACACTAGTCCATAGCTCTTCCCCCAATCCTGAGGAGTCTGGTATGGTGATGTCCACTCCACCTCAAATTGAGATGGGGCTTATATCCGATGGGGAAGATGGATGGGACTATCCTGCCTGCAGCTGCAAACTCCTTCCATTCCCTGGGATGGCCGTTTTCCATCATCATCTCCCCGCCAGTTGTTCTGGGTGAGTCCAACAAGCTGTAGAGTAGGAGTTGCAGTGCCACCGAGGTTCTGGGCCCAGCTGGCACATGAACTGCCCAAAGACACAAGTCTCTGGATGTACACCTACAAACTCCAGCACCAAGTATAGGTCTGAATAGAAGGGACAGATGAGCCATGTGCAGGAAGACATAATTGAGTCCAACTCTGTCACCCTCAGGAGCATGAAATCCAAAGTAGGGCCCACTTGCAAGGCACCAAATTCTGGAGCTATCCTCCCTGACCATAGGACCTGGGTGTCTCCAGAGCACTCCGGAGCCCCACTATTTGGGGTGGTATCCACTTTGGAAGTCTATAAGATCCTTCTGAGATGTGCATAAGCATTACCTCTGGGAAGACCTCCTAACTCACTTTGAAGTCTCTTAGCCATATATACTCATTTGTCTTTACTTTTCCCCCTTTTATTCGAGGTCTTTTTCCAGTCACATTGCCAGTTGGTGCTTGGTAGCAATCCCTCAGTGCCAGGGAGGCTCATCCCTGGGAGTCATGTCCCACACGAGGAGGAAGGTAATGCATTCGTATGCTGAGTTTGGCTTAGAGAAAAGCCACATTTGAACAACAAGGAGGCTCTCAAGAGGCAACCCTTAGGTACCCCATAACAATAGGCTAAGTTTCAATTTCAAGAGCAAAGAATCCTAAGTCTAGTCATCAATATCAAGGGCCCATCAGTGTATCATCCTTCTTCACCAGTCACTGCCCCTGCACTTGGGGGACTGTTGCTGCTCCCTTAGAGAATGTGGCAGAGCTCTCCAGGATGGGAATTCAGTATTCTCTCACTTATTGAGTGATTCTCCACCCACTGTGACAATGCCCCATCAACATTTGAACATTTTTATATACTTTATATGTATGCGCAGGTGAACTTCCTCCCATGCATCGCCCATCCCTGACACCCCATAACAATGATCCTCCCCACCCCAGTTGTAACCCTTCTGTAATCCAAAGCTTCTTCAAAGATGAAGTCATTTCGATATCCAAATATAATTAATAGGAAAATGAAATAGTAATGACAAGATTAATTATAAGAGATAAAATACATAAAAATATTAAAAACCTAAAAATTAAATTAAATTAAAAGATTGGGATACTAAAAAAAATTAAAAATATAAAAGAAATTTTTTTTTTTTTACATTTTGCCTTTCAGCACTGCAATATCTGGTGTCCATGATGGACTGTGGCACCTTCCCCCTCTCATTCCCCAGTGTCTCAGTGTTTTTCATTTTGTTTTCAAAGAAGTTTTAGGTCACAGCAAAGTCACACACAGAATACAGGAGACTCTCATATACCCAACATCCTCCCCCTTTTCTCCCCCCCATATTAATACCTTTTTATATGTGAATGGTAGTATTGTTATAACTGATATACAAATATTGAAACATAGCTACAGAACATTGTCAATGGTTTACACTCTGATTTACATTTTAGACTGTACACTTCTATAAATTTTGATGATATTTACCATGTCCTGTGTCCTTCACTGTAAGGTAATGCGGAACATTTCCACTGATTACTAAATACCCCCTGTTCAATCTATTCTATTCCTCCCTTCTCATCCCTCCGGGGCCCATGGCAACCCCCTGGCTTGACTTGCTGGATGACAAGATTCATAGTTACATGCAACAAGAGTGAGGTGTTGACACACTGGTTTGTGCTCCTCTATTAGGAACTGCCTTTGCTCTCCAGAGACTCTCACCTGTCTATTTCTGAATAAATAAGTCCTCCTGAGGATGGGAGTCCAACTACTTCCCACTCATTATGTGGGTCTCCACCCACTGATACAACAGATTATAACAGAATGAACATTCACACACTCCCTAGAAGCCTGCTCCAGGTGCACCCTGTCCCGAATGTCCCCCCCCCAACCAACACCCTAAACCAGTAACCCTTCCTTGTCATATTGCCGTAAGAGTATTCCCAACACTGTACTTTCAACCTCATACCCACTAATCCCCAGTGTTCACCTAGTCCCTCTCCAAACCCTCCACCCAGAACCCTGTACCTTCTAACCCACCCTTCCCAATCTACCCACCTGTCAACCCTGCACCACCCAACCCAATATCATCACTACCCTCCTGTCCTATCCCTTCAATACGCAACTGCACTCTATCACCTTCCCACAGATTATGTTCGTATGGGTGATGGCTCACAACCTTCTCTTCTCTTTCTATTTCTTGTAAACCTATCTTCCATACAATAGCTCTCTGAGACTGCTCAATTTTCTTAATTCATATCAGTGAGGTCATATACTGTCCATCCTTCAATGCCTGGCTTGCTTCACTTAACATAAAGTCTTCAAGATTCATCCATGGTATCCCATGTGTTAGCACTTTATTCCTTCTTACAGCTAAGTAATATTCCATTGTATGTATGTACCACATTTTGTTTATCCATTCATTTGTTGATGGGCACCTGGGTTGATTCCAACTTTTGGCAGTAATGAAAAATGCCACTATGAACATGTCTTTGCTTTCAATTCTTTGGGGTATATACTCAGCAGTGGAATCACTGGATCATATAGAAGTTCTATAGTTAGTTTTTTGAGGAAATGCCAAACTATCCTCCACAATGGCTGTAACAAATATTTCACAACAATGTGACATGTTGGTGGAGGGGTAATCTATGGGAATTCTGTACATTATGTGTGGTTGTTTTGTAAGTTCACAACTTGTCTAATAATTTTTTAAAAAATGGATCAAGGACCTAAATATAAAAGCTAGAAACAAAAATATTCTTAGAAGAAAATGTAGGGAAACATCTTTAAGATCTTGAGGTAGGTGGTGATTTCTTAAATTTTACACCCAAAGCATGAGCAAAGAAAGAAAAAAATAGATGGAACTTCCTAAAACTTAAACACTTTTGTGCTACAAATGACTTTGTTAAGAAGGTGAAAAGGCAAAATTGGAAGGCAAATTTCAGAAACCACATATCCAATAAAGGTATGATCTCCATTTTATGTACAGATCATACAACGCAATGATAAATAGACAAGCAACCCAATTAGGAATGGGCAAAAGACTTCAATAGACATTTTTCCAAAGAAGAAATACAAATGACCAAAAAAACACATGAAAAGATGCTCAACATCACTAGTTATTAATGAAATGCATATTAAACATACAATGAAATATCATTTCACGCTTTACAGAATAGCCTTTATTAAAAAGGCAGAAACTAAAAGTGCTGGAGAGGATGTGGAGAAATGGGAACACTCCTTCACTGTTGGTGGGAATGTAAAATGGTGCATGCTCTGTGGGAGTTCCTCATGAAGCTGAATATAGAACTGCCATATGATCCAGCAATCCTGTTACTAGGAATATATTCAGACAAACTGAAAGCAAGGCCCCAAACACATATTTGCACACTGATGTTCATAGTGGCATTATTCACAATTGCTAAAAGATGCAAGTTACCCAACTATCCATCAACAGATGAATGGATAAGCAACATGTTGTATATACATACATGGAATATTATCCAGTGGTAAGAAGGAATGAAGTACTGACACGTGTGACAACATGAATGAACCTCAAGGAGCTTATATTGAGGGAATTAAGCCAGTCATAAAGAACAAATAATGCATGATCTCACATATATGACCTAAGGATATTGAGCAGACTCACAGAGGTAAAGTCAAGAAGACAAGTTATCAGGAGATAGAAGAGGAGTGGAGATTGATGAGGCAATACTTATTTTGGGCAGATTCATAAGGTTGATGGCAATGGTTTGGCAATGAACAGAGGTGAGGGTAGCACAGTGATATGAATATAAGTAATGGTGCTGAAGTGTG
>JAKSZT010054140.1:2230196-2451784 GCA_026826555.1 Tolypeutes matacus
GTGACTTTGCAGTGACCTAAACTTCTTTGAAAATTAAATGAAAAATTGGGAGACAATGGGGATTGAGAGGAGGAAGGTTTCATGGCACACCAGACATCCGATAACACAGTGATAAAGGGAAGGAAAAAAAGGGAAAAAAGAAAAGAGAAAGGGAAAAAAAAAAGAATACAATTATAAGAATGTTCTCTCAGGATAGATAATAAAGGTACATCACTAGTACTGAGTGTCAATAGTGGGGTGATATATGGGGAGAAATGTGCCTAAAGCATACTTCTATGAGATATGAATATATTTGTGCTGTCATAGCAAGGTTTTATCAAAAGATAGAGACCACATCATAGGTAACAAAATATTAAACTCCCATCCTGGGTAGTCCTGATACTTTCTCAAATAAAATGGCAAAAATCTCTGGAACATATAGGCAGTACATAATAAAAGAAAACAAACCAATATGCCAAGCCCTCAACCTTAATGCCTGTACTTAGGAACCTTATTCCTATAAAAATGAAACAGCCTAATTGTAATCAATGCCTAAAAGTGTTTCCTTCTGAAAGCATCCTTGGTACTTGCATGTGGCCTCTCTCTATGCTAAACTCAGCAAAAAAAAACTCACTACATCCCCACCCCACCCCAATATTGGACATGACCCCAGGGGACAAGCTTTCCTGGCACAGAGGGATTATTACCAAATGCCAATCAAAGATGTATGAGGAAATAGACCTTGGCCAAAGGGGGAAGTATTAAATAAAAAAGATCGTTTATGGCTAAGAGATGTCAAAATGAGTCAGGAAGTCACAGATTTCCTAACTGCCACAGTAATCAATGCATCAAACAAAAATGGCCTCTAAGGACATCTGGACACTATAGGCAAGGAACACAATCCCTTGAAATCAGCACCCTGTCAATGGGCCTTACCTTGGAATATATGACAGAGATAGACTCAATTATAAATTCCCTATGCATGATTTTTCTATCCCTATTATTTGAAACTATAATTATCACTATTCCTGTTAAATATGTGTCTAAGAGACTTAAAGCTTTAGACTGTTCATATGCAGTTTGAGCCCCGAATCTCAGCAGAGTTGTGGCCAACACCTACCTATACTCCAGATCTTCAGACTTGCCCAGGACAGCTAACAAATTGATCATGATGGACAAGTCCCATTCCAAAAAACAAGGAGCATCTACAACTGCAAGCAAAAACTGCCCTATAATATCTAAGTCCCTCTCAATCCAAAGCAGTCAGCACAGATATCACCCCAAATTCCTCAATATCAAGGAATGAACAATCATAAGAGGGAAGAGTAACCATGGACCAATGTAGATTTATTGTTATTGTAGGTATTATCATGTGGTAATGGAAGAACATGTAACATTGATATAATCATAGTGGTTACCAGAAGTTCAGAGGGCAGGGGAAGGGATGAATAGGTGAAATTCAGGCAATTTTAGGGCATTGGAATTGATCTGTATGATACAGCAGTGATGGATACATGCATTATATACATGTCAAAACTTATAAAACTGTATAGTGCAAAGTGTAAGCCATAAACAATAGACTTTGATTAGTAGCAATGCTTAATTTGGTTTGATTGTAACAAATGTACTTCACTAATATATTAATAACAGGGGGAAATGTGTATGTGAATGGGGGCAGTTATATGGGAATCCCCTATACTTTTTCTCATTTTAAAAAATTTGTATTGAAGTATATCATTCATACCTGAACATACATAAACAATAAGTATATAGTAAAAATTGCTAACTTACAAAACAAACATGCATATCCAACAGATGGCTTCATAAGGGAATTTTACCAAACATTCCAAGAAGAAATAACTCCAATTCTATACAAACTCTTCAAAAAATTGAAGAGGCGGGAACACTCTGTATCTCATTCTGTGAGGCCAATATCACCCTCATACTAAAGCCAGATAAAGGTACCACAAGAAAGGAAAACTACGACCAATATTTCTTATGAATATAGATGCAAAAATCTTCAACAAAATACTAGCAAACCAAATCCAACATTATAGTAAAAAGAATTATACGCCATGATCAAGTGGAATTTATCCTTCGTGTGCAAGGTTGGTTCAATATAAGAAAATCAACTGAAGTAAAATACCACATTAACCCAATGAAGGAAATAAACCATGTGATCATCTCATGCAATGTAGAAAAGGCATTTGTCAAAATATAGCACATTTTCTTGATGAAAACACTTAGAAAGCTAGGAATGAATGGAAATATCCAAAACATGATAAAGGGCATATATGAAAAGTCCACAGGTAACATCCTATTTAATGGTGAAAGATTGAAAGCGTTTCTTCTAAGAGCAGGAACAAGAAAAGGATGCCCATTGTCACTACTATTATTCAACATTGTACTGAAAGTTCTTTCCAGAGCAATTAGGCAAGAAAAAGATTTTAAAGTCATCCCAAATTGGAAAGGAAGTAGTAAAGCTTTCCCTATTTGCAAATGATATGATCCTATATACAGAAAATCCTGAGGAATCCACAACAAAGCTCCTAGAGCTAATAAGTGAAGTCAGTAAAGTGGCAGAGTATAAGATCAACATCACAAAATCAGTAGTGATTCTATATACAACAATGAACAATCAGAAGAAATCAAGAAAAAAATTCCATTCACATTAGTAACTAAAAGAAACAAATATCTATGAATAAATCTAAACAAGGATGTAAAGGGCTTGTACACAGAAAACTACACAGCATTGCTAAGAGAAATTAAAGAAGACCTAAATAAATGGAAGGATATTTGATGTTCATGGATTGATAGACTAAATAGTCAATATACCAATACTACTCAAAGCAATTTATAGATGCAATACAATCCCACTCAGAATTCCAACAACCTTCTTTAAAGAAATGGAAAAGCCAAAAATAAAATTTATATGGAAGGGTAAGAGACCTTGAAAAAGAAGGAAGTTGGAGGACTTGTGCTTCCCAATCTTAAAGCTTATTACAAAGCCATAGTAATCAAACCAGCATGGTGTTGGTACAAGGACAGACATATAGACCAATGGAATAGAATTGAGAGCTCAGAAATCAATTGTCACATTTATGGCCAACTGATTTTTCACAAGGTGGCAAAGACCACTCAAATGGGAAAGAAGAGTCTCTTCAACAAATGGTGCTGGGAAATCTGGATCTTTATTTTCAAAGAAAAGAAGGAGGACCTCTACTTCACATCATATACAAAAATCAACTCAGAACAGATCAAAGACCTAAATATAAGAACCAGGAATATATAACTCCCAGAAGAAATAATAGGGAAGCATCTTCAGGACCTTGTGTTAAGTAATGGTTTCTTAGACTTTATACCCAAAGCCCACGCAACAAAAGAAAAAAAATAGATAAATGGGACCTCATCAAAATTAAAAATTTTGTTCATCAAAGGACTTTATCATAAATGTAAAAAGACAGCCTACACAATGGGAGAAGATATTTATAAACAACATATCCAATAAAGAATTAATATCCAGTATATATAAAGAAATCCTTCAACTTAACAACAAAAAAGACAAACAGCCCAATTAAAAATTGGACGAAAGATTTGAACAGACATCTCTCCAAAAAAAGACATATAAATGGCCACAGAGTATATAAAAAGATGCTCAACATCATTAGCCATCAGGGAAATGCAAATCAAAACCACAATGAGATACCATTTCTCACACATTAAAATGGCTATTTAAAAAAAAAAAAAAGGAAAATAACAAGTGATAGAGAGAATGCAGAGAAATAGGAACACTCATTTATTACTGGTGGCAATGTAAAATGGTGTAGCCACTGTGGAAGAAGTTTGGTGTTTCCTCAAAAAGCTAAATATAGAACTACCATAAAACCCAGCAATCATAGGTATATAACCAAAGGAATTGAAAGCAGGGACTCAAACAGATATTCGTATAGCAATGTTTGTAGTAGCATTATTCACAACTGTCACAAGATGGAAGCAACCCAAATGTCCAACCGATAAATGGATAAATAAAATGAGATGTTTGGGTGGGATGTGGTGGGAGGTGTGGGAGGTGGGCAACATGGGAATCCCAGTGGGTTCCGTGTAATATTTTGGGTAATCTAAGCACCTCTTAAAATATATGTATATATATATATATATATAACATTTTTGTAAGCAAATACACATATATGCATATATATTTATATATCATTTTGCAAATGTTTGTATGTATTGTGAGAATTTTGATTTTTACCCACAATAAAAATTAAAAAAAAAATAAAAAAATGTAGTATATATAGACAATGGAATATTATTCGGCCATAAAATTGAATGAAGTTTTATACATGTGACAACATGGATGAACATTGAAGACATCATGTTGAATAATATAAGCCAAACACAAAAGGACAAATACTGTATGATTTCACTGAGTGAAACAATTAGAATAAGCAAACTCAGTGAGTCAGAATCTAGAATATAGGATACCAGGGGATAAGTGAGGCTAGGGAATGGGAAGTTAAGGCTTAAAATGTATAGGGTTGGGAGTGGGCATAGCTCAGTGGTTGAGCACCTGCTTCCCATGTACAAGGTCCTGGATTCAATCCCCAGTTCCTCCTAAAACATGTATAGGGTTCTTATTTGGAATTATGGAAACGGTTTGGTAACAGATGCTAACGTAACAAATGTTGCGTTCACAACATTGTGAACGCAAATAATAGCACTGAAATCTATATCTGAATATGATTTAAAGGGGAAGTGTTAGGTTGTATATATGGTAACAGAATAAAATTTTCAAAAATATTTATGGAACTACACTAAACAGTGAACCATAAGTTAAACCATGGACTATAGTTAATAGTACAGTTATCATCATGTCCTTTCATTAATTTGTATCAAAGATACCACAGCAATGCAAGGTGTTAATAATGTGTAGTATGTGAGAATCGTGTATTTTATGCATTATTGTTCTGTAAACCCACAACTTCTCTAATAAAGAAAAGAAATACCATTTATTATCTCTCACGTCTATAGGTCAGAAACCTGGGCATGGCATAGCTGGGTTCTCCACTCAGTTTCTTGTTAAGACCTGATTCATCATCTGTAGGCTCTGGGGAAGAATTGCTTTTGAGGCTGTTCAGTTTGCTCACTATGGGCCAGAAATCACTCTCAGCTCTAAGAGACCGCTGTCAGGTACTTTCTTTCTTGCTGGTTATCAGCCAGAGCTTCACTCAGCTAGTAAAGGCTACCTGGCATTCCCTGCCATGTAGCCCCCTCCACATCATGGCAGTTTAATTCTTCAAAGCAAGCAGAATTTCTCTTGCCTCTAATCCCCCTCTCACTTTGAATCTTCTTGCCCAGAAGAGCAATTCCCTTTTAAGAACTCACCTGATTAGGCCAGGCTAAGCTAGTATAATTTCCTGCCTTAAAGTGAATTTATTTGGGAACTTAAAGTGTCTCCAAAATCCCTTCACAGCAACACCCAGATTAGCTCTTGATTGAATAACTTTGTCAAAGCTGTGTGTACACCAGGTGCCCAGGATCTAGGAGCCCATCTTAGAATTCTCCTGACCACAAACACTGATATACTTAACAAAATGGATAGATCCAAAAGCATTATGCAGAGTAAAAGAAGCCAGTCAAGCAAGGAGTGCACTTATTGAAGGAGTTCAGTTATATGATAATCTAGAAAAGGCAAGAATAATTGATAGTGACAGAAAGTAGATCAGTGATTGGTTGTGCTGGGACTGTGACATATTATTGACTACAAACGGGCATAAGGGTACTTTTTGAGGTGATGAAAATTTACTATATCTTGATTGCAGTGTTGGTTACATGGGTGTTCACATTCATCAAAACACAAACTGTAAAATTTAACTGGATTATTATATGCAAATTATACATCAATACAATTGATTTTTTAAAATGAAAGCAAAAGACTTTCAGAAGAACAAAAGATGAATTAATCAAATATCATAAGACCTGAACTATAAGAATGTTAAAATAGCATCCTTTAGTCTGAAGGAAATGATAGTAGATGAAAATTCGGATCTATTCAAAGGGATGAACAGCAAAATAGGAAATATAAAAAGACTTTTTAAAAATTTTGTTGACTGTTTATATAAAAAATAACAACACTGTGTTGTTGGATTTATAACATATGTAAATATCAAATGCACAACAACAATAGCACAAAAGATGTGGAGGGAAAACAATATACTTCTTTTGTACATTATACATGAAGTGGTATAGAATTATTTGAAAGCAGACTGTCATAAGTTCAGGATGTATATTTAAAAACCTAGAGCAAACACTAAGAAAAACAACAAAGAGGTATAGGTAATAAGACAATTGGAATTATATTAAAAAAAACAGTCAATTCAAAAGGAGTCAAGAAAAGGAGAAAAAAATGGACCAAAAAACATATGAAGCAATCAGAAAAACAAATAGCAAGATGGTAAGAATTAAACTAGCCCTGTAGATCAATATTTTATGTGTATTGTCTAAACATTTCAATTAAAGGTAGATAATCTCAGACTGAGTTTTAAGACTCAACACTATGCAATCTATAAGAAATACATTTTAAACAATAGACACAAATTAAAACTTCAAAGATAGAAAGATGTATACCATGCATACATTAACTATTTTTAAAAAGTTGGAGTGGCTATGTTAATATCAGAGAAAGTAGAGTTCATGATGAGAAATGCTACCAGAAATAAAGAGAAAATTTCAGTATGATAAAAGGGTCAATTCATCAAGATGATATAGAAATGCTACGTGTGCCTGTGCCTATATACAGAACTTTAAGCAAAAATTGGAAAAACTGAAAGGAGTTATAGAGGAATGCACAAATATATCTGGAGACGTCAACGCTCCATGTCAGTATTAATAGAATAAGTAGACAAATTCATTAATAGTATGGAATGCTGGAACAACACTGTCAATCAAGCAACCCTAATTGATATTTATAAAAACACTACATACATCAACTGCAGAATACACATTCTTTTCAATTGCATGTGGAAAACTCACTAAAATTGGCCATATGCTGGGCCATTAATTAAGTTTCAATAGATTTAGAAGGGCTGAAATTATACAAAATGACTTTTTGACCACAACAGAATTAATTTAAAATAAATAGAAAAATGTGTTCTTCAAAACCCAACATTAGGATATTAAGTAGCACACTTTTGAGTAACTCATGCAACAAAGAATTCACAAGGAAAATGAGAAATTATTGCAAACAATGAAAAATGTAAACACAACATATCAAAATTTGTGCAATTTGGCTATGAAGTGCTTGGAGAAAAATGTATAGCCTTAAATGCTTATATTACAAAAGAGGAAAGAGCCTGCCTTAGTTTGCCACAGGGCTGCCAAAGCAAAGTACTAGAAACAGCTTGGCTTTTATAATGGGAAATATATTAGGGGTAAAAGCTTACAGTTCCAAGTCTGCAAAAATATCCAAATCAAGGCACCATCAAAGATGCTTTCTCACCAATGTCAGCTACTGGAGATCCTGGTGTCCAGCCACCTGGCAAAGCAAGACAACAGCTGATCTCTACTGAGGTCCCTGCTCTCCCCCTCTGTGCTCACCATCTCCAGGAGCTCAGCTGTGGGCGATCAGGCATATGGCTTGTTCTTTCCAGCCTCCTCTTTGAGCCTGGGCTGCTCCTGTTTCCCCCCGAGTTCAGCTGTGGGCTGTCAGGCATATGGCTCATCTCCTCAACCTTCAGCTGCTCCGTGAGCCCAACCCCTCAGGGCCCTCTGTGCTCTGCTGACTCCAGACATCAAGACTTCTCTCAGCCTCTCAGGGCTTCTCTGTTTTCCTGCAGCCCTCTCTCTCACATGGCCCAGTCAAAATGGCAGAGCTGTCTTTCTCTCTGTGTCTCCATTTATATACAGCTCCAGTAAGAGGGTAGAGACCCAACATGATCATACCTCACTCAAAGTCCAATCAAAAAGCAATCTAATCAACTTCTGGGAAAATGGTAAGCAGACACAAAAAAGCAGAGAGAAGGCAGGGAACAATCTAAAGGAGTGGCTTTGGATATATACAGAACAGGAAGGTGCTCTGAGTCATCTAGGAGGGTACTGGAAAGATAAAAAAGCCAAAGGAAAACCGTGACTTGCTCACTTCTGTGGCTCGAAATGGCACATATACCCCCCCCCCTTCAGGGCAGGTCCCCTCATTGAAGACCCTGGCTCGCTGCTGACAAAGGACTTAGAGGGGGGTTCCCTGGGGCAAAGAGGGGTCTGAGAGACGGTGGAGAGTGGTTTCTTTGTGGTGAGTTTGGCCAGCTGAGTACTCTTTGAATCTTGGAAGGGACCCCAACGTAAAGGGGAGAGAGGAGCAGGGATCTACTCAGGCAGGCTGTCATGCCCAGCTGCCCAGGGAGAAAGAGGAACCAGATTAGAGAGGGGTCAGGGACAGGTGCCTATTCAGCAGGACTCTAGCAAACTGTAGAAGTCTAAAACCCTGGGGATGGCGGGGGAAGGGGTCAGATAGCTTTCTGAAATCTAAATAAGGTAAGGAGACAATTTAGCTCAGTGGGAGAATTACTGCCTTGCATATATGAGGTCCCTCGTTCAATTCCCAGGTCTCCTTAGAGAAGTGATCTAGAGAGTGATCCACTGGGTTATCAGCCAACCAACTGGAACATATAGACATTCTTTTTATATTAGGTTTTCTTGGATCTGTTATTTTTTTAAAGGGTTCTTTTTTTCCCTTATTTCACTCACTAAAACCCAGTACATCACCTGCAGAGGGCAGGCAGCAGGGTGATTGATTGATGAACACCAGCAGCCTGAGAAGCTCCTTAGGGGACTAAGAGGGAAGGCTGCTTTTCCTTGGTTGTTGTTTTTTTAGTTGCTGCTGTTTTGTTCCTTGTTTGTTGTGTTTCCCCTTTCTTTGTTTCCCCCCTTTTTTTTCTTTTACTGATTTTTTTCTACCTACATTATTTCTTTTCATTACTTCATTTTTCTATCTACTGTTTTTGGTTGTTTTTCTTTCACTCCATCTCTTTTTGTTTGGTCTTCAACTTTTTTGTTTTTATTTTCCTTTTTTTCTGTTTTCTTTCTTGTTTTACTTTTTCTATATATGTTTTTCTTTTCTTTTTTCTTTTTCCCTTTCCTCTCTTTTCATCATCCCAGCATTTAAATTCATTCCATATATTTTTCTCTATTTTGTTTCCTGTTTAATTTTTTCTATTTCAATTTTTTAATCTTATTCCAAAGTACTTCTTATGAGTCTTAAAAATTGCTAATTATTTATTTTCCTGGGTCTTCTATGTTTCCTTTTCTAATGTTTTGTTATTATTATTATTGTTTTTATATTACTCTTCTTATCTCTATCCCTTTCTCTGGTCCTATTTCTTTTTTTCAAGGGAACATAAACAAGAGAAATGAAACAGAATAAGAAGAATGAAGTGTCAAAGTGGAACATTTACCACAAAACAAAAACAACAACAAAATAAAACCCTAGAGTAGAAACAGAAGCTAACCAACCAAATAAACCCATCAAGATAAACAGATGCCTAGACACCAACAAAAAATTACAAGCCATACTAAGAAACAGGAAGACATGGCCCAGTCTAATGAGCAAACTAAAAAACAGGAGAAGATACAGGATGTGGAACAACTAATCAGACATGTCCAAACAAATATCATGAATCAACTTAATGAAGTGAAGGAAGAGATTAAGAATATTAAGAAGACACTGGGAGAACATACCAAAGAAATTGTAAACATACATAAAAGATAACAGATATGATGATTATGAAAGGCACAATACAAGAAATCAAAAATACACTGGAAGCACATAACAGCAGATTTGAACAGACAGAGGAAAGAGTCATCAATGTGGAAGACAGTACATCTGAAGTCAGATAGTAGAACAGATAGATAAAAAGAGAAAAAATCTAGCAGAGTCTTCGGGACTTGAATGACAACGTGAAACACACAAACATACTCATTATAGGCATCCCAGAAGGAGAAGTGAAAGGAAAGGGGGCAGAAGGAGAATTAGAGGAAACAATGGCTGAAAATTTCCCAACTCTATTGAGGAACAATGGATGTACATGTCCAGGAAGCACAGGACAGCCCAAACAGCATAAATCCTAACATGCCTACACCAAGACATATATTTGTCAAATTGTCCAATGCTCAAGACAAAGAGAATACTGAAAGCAGCAAGAGAAAAGAGATCCATCACATACAAGGGAAGTTCAATAAGATTAAGTGCTGGTTTCTCTTCTGAAATATGGAAGCAAGAAGACAGTACAATGAAATAGTTAAGGTGCTAAAAGAAAGAAAGCTCCAGCCATGAATTCTCTACCCAGAAAAGCTAGGATTCAAAAATGAGGGAGAGTTCAAAATATTCAGAAATAAACAGAAATTAAGAGAGTTTGTCAGTAAGAAACCTGCCCTTCAAGAAATAATAAAGGGAGTTCTGCACATTGAAAGGAAAAAACAGGAAAGAGAGAGTTCGAAGAGAGTGTAAGAACAACTAAAAAGATAAAAAGAGAAATGAAAACAACATATGACATAAATAAACCTAAAGAAAATATGGCTAATGTAAGTAATTCCTTGACAGTAATGACATTGAATACTAATGGATTAAATTCTCCAATCAAAAGGCACAGATTGGCTGAATTGATAAGGAAATATGACCCATATATATGCTGTCTACAAGAAACTCACCTTAGACCCAGGGATGCAAGGAGGCTGAAATTGAAATGTTGGAAAACAATTTTACATGCAAACAATAACCAAAAGGGGTGTGAGTAGCTAAATTAATATCGGACAAAATAGACTTTAAATGCAAAACTATTGTAAGAGACAAAGAAGGCCACTATATATTAATAAAAGGGGTAATCTTTCAAGAATAAAGAACAATCATAAACATTTATCCACCTATCCAGGGCACATTACAATACATGAGGCAAACATTGAAAAAACTAAGTGGAGAAATGGATGCCTCTACAATTATAGTGGGGAACTTTAGCACACCATTATCACCATTAGACAGAACATCTTGACAAAGAATTGATAAAGAAACAAAGACTTTGAATTATACATTAGAGGATTAGAACCTAATAGACATATAGAGAACATTACACCCAAATAAAGCAGGATGTACATTTTTCTCGAGTATACATGGATCATTCTCAAGGACAGACCACAGGCTAAAATTCAGAAAGATTGAAATTATACAAAGTAATTTCTCTGACCACAATGGAATGAACTGGAAATCAGTAAAGGGCAGAGAACTAGATTAGGCACAAAGATATGGATGTTAAACAACACACTTTTAGACAATCAGTGGGTCAAGAGGAAATTGCAAATAAATCAGTAACTACCTTGAAACAAATAAAAATGTCAACACAATGTATCAAAACCTATGGGATCCAGCAAAAGATGTACTGAGAGGGAAATTCATAGCTATAAATGCCTATATTAAAAAAAAGAAAAGCTAAAATCAAACACCTAACTAACTGCACACCTAGAGGAATTAGAAAAAGAACAACAAACTAACCCCAAGGGAAGTAAAAAGAAGGAAATAACAAAGATCAGAGCAGAGCTAAACGAAATTGAAAATAAGAAAGCACTAGAAAAAATAAAACCAAAATCTGGTTCTTTGAGAAGATTAATAAAATTGGCAAACTTTTAGCTAGACTAACAAAGAAAAAAAGAAAGAAGATGTGAGTACATAAAATAAGAGACAAGGAAGGTGATATCACCAATGACCACATAAAAATAAAGAGTATCATAAAAGGATACTTTGAATAATTATGTGCCAACAAGAAGGATACTTTAGAGGAAATGGAAAAATTCCTAGAAATGCACAAGTACTCTACACTGACAAAAGAAGAAACTGATGAACTCAACAGACCAATCACAAGCAACGAGATTGAATTAGTCATGAAAAACCTCCCAACTAAGAAGAGACCAGGACCACATGGCTTCCCAGGTGAATTCCACCAAACATTCCAGAAAGAACAAACACCAATCCGGCATTAACTCTTCCAAAAAATAGAGGTGGAGGAAACATTGCCTAACTTATTATATGATGCCAACACCACCTTAATACCAAAGCCACACAAAGATGCCATAAGAACGGAAAACAATAGACCAATCTCTCTAATAAACCTAGATGCTAAAATACTTGCTAGTCATATTCAACAACACATAAAGTGAATTATACACCATAACCAAGTGGGTTTCATCCCTGGTATGCAAGGATGATTCAGCCTAAGAAAATCAATGAATATAAGACACCACATAAACAGATCAAGAGAAAAAAATCACATGATCATCACTATAGAGGCAAAAAAACCATTTGACAAAATACAGCACCCTTTCCTGATAAAAAACACTTCAAAGGATAGGAACAGAAGAAAAGTTCCTCAACATGATAAAGGATACATATGAAAAACTCACAGCTAACATCATATTCGATGGTGAAATCCTAAGAGCTTTCCCTCTAAGATCTGGAACAAGACAAGAATGCCCACCGTCACTGCTTTTATTTAACATTGTGTTAGAATTACTTCGTTGGGCACTTAAGCAAGAAAAAGAAATAAAAGGCATCCAAATTGGAAAGGAAGAAGTAAAAACTTCATTATTTTTCATTATATCATTTGCTCTGGCAACATATCAAATTACATATTGTCACACAGCAATATGATAGTAGAAACATGACATTTTGTAAAATGAATTTAACTCCAGAACATACTTTTTTCAAGTTAGTACTGTATTTCTATTAAGCAAATGTTAAAAAGAAAAGAAAGAATTACATTTCACACTTGTTTTTTTACTCAAGTCTGGCTGTTGTGACTAAACCAAACACAGTATAACTAAACATTTAACAAGGAAGTGCTGGCAATTGCTCCTAAAATTTGTGTCCCATTTGAATAGATCCTTAGATGGACATATTAATATGTTTGGTGCCCAGTCCCTTGGATACACATATGAAGATTGAATAAATATAATTATCTGGAGAGGTATCTTTTAAACAATTAATTTCTAGTTAAAACAGATATCTTCCTCCACTAAATCACCTGGTGACTTTGAAGCTGTACAACTTTCCTATGATCAGGAAAAAACAAACAGAAAACCTCCAGTCTCTTGTGAGATCCACCTGGATGTTTATTAAGCAGCTTGTGAAGTTTTTCTTCCAGTGCACATGAGAAAGAATAACTGTAATTTAAAAAGCCATATTAAAATTATCTGTGCAATTGTGTCAAATTGAAATTGGATGTGAAGATGCTTAACATTAGTCTCCTTTTTCTTCTTCTATATTTATGCTTTATACTAAATCTCTTAAACTTTGCAAATATTCTTGCTGTCCTGATTTTGTGATAATCAGGGTAGGCTAAACATTCGCTCTATTAGAAACCATGCATGTGTCCCCAGACCTAGTTTTTCTCCCTAGGTCTGGCTTTTAGAATGCTGGTGGTAAACTAAGCCTGATTTATTATATGACCATCTTGTATGGGAAAAGACTGTAACTCTAGGTATCTTTGGTCAACCTTAAGAGATATAGCAGGGGGACAGATGTGGCTCGGGTGGTTGGGTGTCCATCTCCCATATGGAGGGACCTGGGTTCGAACCCCAGGACCTCCTGGCAAAAAAAAGAAAATTTAAAATATAGAAGGCACGTGGGCCACCAGGCCCCGTGTGCGGGTGCACCACCAGCCCCCATGAGCGGGTGTACCACCAGGCCCTGCGAGCAGGTGAGCCGTCAGACCCCGTCCGCAGGTGAGCCGCCAGGCCCAGTGTGCGGGTGAGCCACCAGGCCCGCGCATGGGTGAGCCACCAGACCCCACAAGCCACGCAGCAAGAATATAACGTAATAGGACAGTGACACAAGGGAGAGCCAAGACAAGACATACAGAAAAATCAGGAACTAAGGTGGCACAGGCGGTCATAGGATGCCTCTCTCCCACATTGGAGGTTCTGAGGATTGAATCCCAATGAAGACAGGAGAAGGATGAGAAGAGAGGGCAGGAAACAGACACAGAGAGTTGCCCAGCAAATGGACACAGAAACAGCAAAAATGGGGAGGGGGTAAAAATGGATAAAAGTAAATAAATCCTTAAAAAATTTAAGATTTTTTAGGACGAAGATTCGGACTATAGTTAGTAGTAATACTTTGACGATGCTCTTTCATGATTTGTTAACAAATGTTTCACAACAATGCAGGATGTTTGTGGGGGGGGGAATGTATGGGAGCCCTGTATGATGTTATGCATGTTTGTTTTGTAAGATCACAATGTTTACTGAACACTTATAGTTTATCTATGTTCATGTATGAATGATATACTTCAATAAATTGTTTTTTAAAAATAAATAAATAAATCTGTTATATTCAAGGAATGAGATTGTTATTTTCTTAAAATTTTTTTAAAAGTATGTTAAAATATCTGTGCAATGATGTCAAATTGAAATGGAATATTAAATATACTTAACATTAAAAAAATTCACTATTTGCACATGACATGATCCTATACCTCAAAAGCCCTGAGAAATCTACAACAAAGCTTGTAGAGCTTATAAATGAGTTCAGTAAAGTGGCAGGTTATAAGATTAATGTGCAAAGATCAGTAGCATATCTGTACACCAATAATGAACAATCTGAGGAGGAAATCAAGAAAAAAAAAATCCCATTTACAATAGCAACTAAAAGAATCAAATACCTAGGAATAAACTTAACTAAAAATATAAACCACTTGTGTGAAGAAAACTACACAACACTGTCAAAGGAAATCAAAGAAGACCTAAATAAATGGAAGATTATTCCCTGTTCATGAATAGGAAGAGTAAACATCAATAAGATGTCTATCCTATCCAAACTCATTTACAGATTTAATGCAATCCCAATAAAAATTACCACAGCATTTTTTACTGAATTGGAAAAACTAACTATGGAATTTATTTTGAAGGGCAAGGGGCCCCGAATAACCAAAGACATATTGTAAAAGAAAAATTAAATTGGAGGAATCACACTACCTGACTTGAAAACATACTATGAAGTTACAGTGATCAAAACTGCATGATACTGGCACAAGGACAGACATATTGATCAATGGAACCAAATTGAGAGCTCTGATATAGATCCTTGCATATACAGTCAACTGATATTTGACAAGGCCACCAACCCCTTTCAACTGGGAGAGAATGGCCTCTTCACAAACGGTGCTTGGAGAGCTGGATATCCATATCCAAAAGAATGAGAGAGGAACACCATCTCACATTTTACACAAAAATTAACTCAAGATGGATGAAAGACCTAAGTATAAGAGCCAAGACCATAAATATCTTGGAAGATAATGTAGAGAAGCATCTACAAGATCTTGTGTTCATGAACTTTACACTCAAATAACGAGCAACGAAAGAAAAAAATAGATAAATGGGACCTCCTCAAAATTAAAAACGTTTGCTGCTCAAAGGAGTTTGTCAAGAAAGTGAAAAGGCAGCCTATTCAATGGGAGAAAATATTTGGTAACCATATATCTGATAGCAGCTTAATATCCAGCATATATAAAGAAGTCCTACACCTCGAAAATAAAAAGACAAACAACCCATTTTAAAATGGGCAAGTGATTTGATAGACACTTCTCCGAAGAAGAAATACAAGTGGCTAAAAAGAACATGAAAAGATGCTCAACATCACTAGCTATTAGGGAAATGGAAATCAAAACTACAATGAGATACCATCTTATACCCATTATAATGCCGGCTATGAAAAAAAACCAGAGGATTGTAAGTGTTGGAGAGGATGTGGAGGAAAGGGAACCCTCATCCACTGCTGGTGGTAATGTAGAATGGTGCAGCCATTGTGGAGGATAGTTTGGCAGTTCCTCAGGAAGCTAACTATAGAACTGCCATATGATCCAGCAATCCCACTGCTGGGTATATACCCAGAAGAATTGAAAGCAAGGACACGGACAGATAGATATACGCACACCAATGTTCATAGCAGCATTATTCACTATTGCCAAAAGTTGGAAACAACCCAAATGTCCATCAACAGATGAATGGATAAACAAATTGTGGTATGTACATACAATGGAATATTGTTCAGCTGTAAGAAGGAAGGCAATATTAACACACGGGATAATATGGATGAATCTTGAAGACCTATATTGAGTGAAGCAAGCCAGGCACTGAAGGACAAATATTACATGACCTCCCTGATATGAATTAAGCAAATTGAGCAGACTCACAGAGCTAGAGTCTGGATGATAGGTTTACAGGAGACAGAAAGGGAGAAGGTTGTGAGCCAATGTCCATATGGGGAAAATTTATGATAAGGTGGAAGTGTGTAGTTGTGCAAAGTATGGACATGACAGTGGTGCAGTGATAATATTGGGTTGGGCAGTGCTGGTTTGAGAGGAGTATAGGGTGGGAAAGGTGGGTTGGACTGTCAATGGAACTGGGGTGAGGGTTGGGGGAGGGACCTGGTGAAGACTGGGGATTTGCAGGTATGTGGTTGAAACTACAATGTTGGGAATGTTCTTTTGGCAATATGACAGGGGAGGGTTACTGGTTTAGGGTGTTGGCTGTGTGTTTGGGGGTTGCATTTGGGACAGGGAACACCTGGGGCAGGCTTCTAGGGAGTGTGTGAGTGTTCATCTTGTCACACTGTGTTGTGTCAGTGAGTGGAAACCCACATAATGAGCGGAAAGGTGTTGGACTCCCATCCGTGGAAGTCCTGCTATGTTTTCAAATAGAGGCGGGGGGAGTCTCTAGAGAGCATATGCAGTGCCTAATAGGGGAGGACAGGCCATTATGTCAAGCTCTCAATGTGGCTGGAAGTAACTATGAATCTTGTTCTTCAAGGAGTGAAGCTTGGTGGTTGCCATGGGTCCCGAGGGGAGGAGGAGGGAGGAATACAACAGATAGAACATGGGGCATTTTGGGGGCGATGGACCTTGCAATGATGGATACAGGCCCTGTTAAATTTCATCAAAATTTATTAAAGAGTATGGTCCAAAATGTAAATCATAATGTAAATCATTGACTATGGTTAGTAGCAATATTTCAATATTTATACATCAATTGTAACAACTGTACCATCCACATGCGAAATATTATTAATAGGGGAAAGGGGAAAATGGGAAGGACATTGGGTATATGGGAATCCCCTAGATTCTGTACATGACTTTTCTGTAATCTTTAGGCTTCTTTGAAGACAAAATGAAAAAATTAAAACCCTGGGGGAATAAACAGAAAAAATGCCACTGTACATACAAGATAACAGATCTTACAGTGATGAAAGACATAATGTCAAAACATATTTTTAATTTTTTCATTACTCTAATTTTTTTTAAGTTTTTGCATTTTATTTTTGATTTTTAAAACTCATTATTATTTCATTTGCTTATTAATTGTATTTGGTTATTTTGTTGGCTTCGTTTTTTGAAGAAGTTTTGGATCACAGAAGGGTTACAACTGTGGCAGGGGAGGATCATTGGCGTGGGGTGTCAGTGATGGCAATGCAAGGGAAGAGGTTCACCCGGGGCATACCTGTAAGGCATATAAATGTCTTCAAGTGTTCATTGGGCATTGTCACGGTGGGTGGAGTTCCACACAATAACCAAAAGAATATCGAATTCCCATCCTAGGGAGCTCTCTCACATTCTCTAATGGGACAGCAAGAATCCCCCAAGTAGACTAATGAAGGAGGATGGACTATTGATGGGTCCTTGATATTGATGACTGCACTTATGTACCTTTTCTTTTGAAATTGAAGCTTAGCCTAGTATTATAGGTTGCCTAAGAGTTACTTCCTGAGAGCGACCTTATTGCTCAAATGTGGCCTCTGTCTAAGCCAAACTCAGCATATAAATGCATTACCTTCCCCCTGGCATGGGACATGACTCCCAGGGATGAGCCTTTCTGGAACCAAGGGATAACTACCAAGTGCCAGCTAGCAATGAAACTGGAAAAAGACCTTGACCAAAAGGGGGAAAGGGTAAAGACAAATGAGTTTATATGGCGAAAAGACTTCAAAGTGAGTCTGGAGGTCATAAGGTTACACTTATGCACATCTCAGCAGGATGCCAGTGGCTGCCATAGTAAATATTGCCTTAAATAGTCGGGCTTCTGAGGGCTCTGTAGACATCCAGACAGTATAGGCAGGGCTGACAGCTCAGGAGTTTGGTGCCCTGCCAGTGGGCCCTACCTTGGAACTTACGCTTCCCAGTCTGACAGAGTTAGACTCAGTTGTGATTTCCCACACATGGCTCTTTTGCCCCTTCTACTTGAACCTATAGTTAGTATGAGAGTTGAGAGATTTATGTCCAAGAGACTTAAATCTTTGGGGTTTCCATGTGCCAGTCCCTGAATATCAACAGAGCTGCAACACCTACTTTCCAATTCATTGGACTCACCCAGGACAACTAACAAGGAAATGATGATGGACAACAACCACCCCAAGGAACAGAGAGAGTCTGCAACTGCAAGCAAGATTGTCCCATCCATCTGCCCCATGGGATCTAAGTCCCCTCTCAATTAGAGGCAGAGTGGGCATCACCATCCCAGAATCCTCAGGATTGGGGAATGAATGATGGACTAGAGTAGACTTAATCTTATTCTACTGTAGGCTTATTGTTATTCCAGGAATGGAATAACTTTTATCATTGATGTGGAGGCAGTGGCCACCAGAGGTTCTGAGGGGAGGGAGAGGGAAAAATAGGTGTAATATGGGGGCATTTTCGGGACATTGGAATTGTCCTGAATGACACTGCCATGACAGATACCCACAATAATTTATCTTGTCATAACTTACAAAATTGTGTGGGAGAGAGTTTAAACTGTAATGTAAACTATAATCCACTCTTAGTGGCAATGCTCCAATATGTGTTCATCAATTGTAACAAATGCATCACACTAATGAAGGATGTTGCTAATGTTGGAAAGTGTGGGAGGGGTAGGGAGTGGGGAATATGGGAATTCCCTATATTTTTTATGTAACATAAGTACCTTTTAAAAACTATCTAAAAATGAAATAAAATAAAATAAGATGGACTCAAAAACATAAAGCAACCTAATCAATTGATCTAACCAAGTTCCCTTAATTGAACCTAATGTAATCAAAAGGTCTCACACCCACAAGTATGTATTAGTTCAAAAACATAATCTCTTTTTGGCATTCACCAAATTCAAACTGTCACAGGAGCATAGAAAATTTTTTTCAATTTTAAAGGAGTTCATTGTTATCAACCTGCCAGGAAGCATCTGGGTGGTCTTTTCAAAGAATGGAACCATATACAGAATGATGGCAATGGTTCATAGTACAGGCTAATTGAACCTTCTGCAGTGGCAGTAGCTAAATCAGTATTCCCATGTTGTAGGGCCCATACATGGCTTCAAACCCTGCCACCATGGCTACACCATTCATGAGCCCATTGTGCCAGCACTAGGGTGACTAATTACACAAACTGACTGACTTCAGCTGGCCAACATTTTCTGTCTAATTTGTTGTTTAGTTCCTCTTCTGTAATGAATATTTTTGATGATCTTTAACATGTACTACAAAGAACATAACATTTCATGCCCACTTCATAGATACAAGCACATGCCACTTCCCCAGATCCTCTTGTCCTTCTGGAAGGCATGTGTTTTAACAAGGTCTCCAACATACTAGTCATTTTTTGCTCATCAGCTCATTTCAACCTGTTTTCTTAGATACACCAGACTAGTGTGATATTTTCTGGAATGTCTAGATGGTCCTGCCCTGGTGCAGTGTTGTAAATGTGTATTGTTGTCTGCCCCTGACCATGACCTATTGAGGACAACTACAACTGAGTTTCTCATGGGTGCTGGTAATCCTGCCTCATCAGTGCAATTCTTTTTGCTTTGGTCAATGGAATGTCCTTACAGCCTTCCTAAAGAACATAGCCATTTGATACATTTTTCAGGCTTCATAGTATATCTACTCTAGCATGCTCACTTCTCTGAAACTTTTGATCCCTTGTTTTCACCATTTGCCACAGGAGTTCAGGTCTTTTAGTTCACTTAATATGGGCCACTGCTTTCTTCAAGCTACCAAGAGCTAACTTGTTAGCACTGTATCATGGAAAAGTCCTCTAATGTTTTAAAAATCTCCCTTATCCAATTTTTTGTTCCATCCTACACCTTGATCCAGCAATCTCAGAAACCAGTCCCATATATTCTTTCCTAGCTCCTGTCAATAATGTTGGCTATGTACTATAATTCCTTGTTGTATAGTTCCTTCCCTATCCTAGCAGGTCCGGCACTTCCCTGGCTGGGTTATTTTGTGACTTAATGCTAGTTATTGATCTAGTAATCAGGAGAGGAGGTGTAGGTACATCCTGGGTGAGGGGGTCACACATTGCTTTGCCTTCTTTGTCCACCTGTCCTTAACACAGAGCTCAAGGGAATCTTGCGATTCATGAATTTTTATCTAGATCAACCCTGATGTCCCCCTCCCATGTCTCAGGATTTCATTCCTTCTGAATCAGGATCCTAACCTTGGCAGAGCAAATTTGCCAGGACTGAAAATTCATCGTTCTCTGCTTATCTGCCTTTATAATTAAGTACTGGGACTCATCCTCAGTTTTTTGCTGTTGTTGGTTTTTTTGTTTTGTTTTGTTTTGTTTTTTTTTTTTGGCCCTCAGGCTGAATGAGATGAGAGGCTCTTGATATACTGCTAAGAGATCCTCTGGTTTTCACATTTAGATTTAATTAGTGTTTAATCATCTTCAGCCTTTCAATATCTTTCTCTAAGGCATCAATGACCATACAATAGCCATCCAATTTCCTAGTCTTCATGCTTAATACTTCCACCATACCTCTCAAACACAGAAGAATTTGTATCTATCAGTACGTTCTCTTGCATTGATATTCCATCTCAGTTCACCACCAGTGAAAGTTATAACATATACATAACAGAGGCTATGAGTGTTCCACCTACCATCAGTGATGGGTAGAATCCAGCTGAAAATCCCATTTTGTGCTGCTTCCCAGGAACACACCTAGAACTAACTGCCACAAAATGGGTTCTCCAGGAAACACATTCTGAAAAGGTGATTTGCTTATAGGAATTTTATTGAGAAGTGCTCTTGAAAACAGTTGTAAGGGAGTGAGAGAAACAGGATTGGGCAGAGAGAAAAGCAGAAATATGCTGCAGTTACAACAAAGGACCCAGCCATTATTATGGGAAGCTCTAGAGCAGGGGTTCTTAACCTTTTTTGTTCCACGACCCCTTTGCCAGTCAGGGGAAAACCACAGACCTCTTACTAAATCCACACTATACTGTGTATTATTTAATAAATATATCACACCCGCACCAACACATCCACATGAGAATAATGTTTTTTGAATTTCAATTCAAGCTCATGGACCCCTTGTTAAGAACCCCTGCTCTAGAGGGATGGACCTGCAAAGTTGACCAATATTGAGGCAAGGGGGGTTGGTCATTATATTCCTACATGAACCAGTCAATGAATATAGGCTTCCTCTGGGGAGAAAGTCATATTTGAAGAGGCAACTCACTTTGACTGAAGTCAGGTTTTGTGGGAAGATTCAGCTGTGAGCTGTCAGTATCCAAGACTAATAGCAGCTGGGGTAAAAAGTGCCTCCATCCTGAGAGGAAAGAGGGGGTTATGGGTAGCATATACAGCATCCACTACAGTACATATGTATTAATGTAACAACATGTTTCATTCCTTCTTCAACTCCCTTTTCACCCACTTTCACTCATGTCTGTCCCTCTAGCATCATACTTTTTTCTAATTCTTTGTTTATGGTTGAGATTTGTTGGTCACAGAACACAGTTCTCACCATAACCATTCTCTATCATTTCAAACTCCCTTCTAAGTTGGGTCTTTGCCCCAGTAGGTGGCACTCCCCCTAGTTCCCCAATCTCTGTTTTCTTCATTGCCACCTGAGGGTAAATCCATTGCTCCATGAAGGTCCCTCTTCTCAGTCTGAAGATGGAACCCATGCAGTATCATAAATATCTCTTTCTCCAGTGGGTTGCAGGTGTCTCTGAGGCTATCAAATTTTTTGCACACTGTGTACTTTATTCCTCACACTTCTCCTCACAGTCTGTGGCTCCTCTCCTGATTACCTTTAAATTTATAACATAATTTATCCTGTTTTCCAGAACTCAATCTGTTTTATTTCTGTATTCTAAGTAGTGTTCTCCTTCAATTCAGGGGAGGCTTGGCCATTTCAAAGACCAAGCTATGCCTTTTGGCCTTTGCCATGCCACCAACTATTCTAGGACCAAAGAACAGTAATGTACACCCTTTCTTGGGCATGGAGTGGAATTGGTCACAAACACAATTCTAACACACTCCCCAGACAGAGCCATGTATATGACCTGAGCTGGACATGCTGCAACCATCTCCATGGAAACCAGGAAGTGTATGCATTTTGAGCAGCCTGAGGTCAAGTCTCTGTGGCACATATTTTTCTACTTTGAATAATGCAGGTGAAAGTGACTCAAGTAAAAGTGATACAGGGAAGCGGCTGTGGCTCAATCAGTAGGGCTCCCGTTTGCCATATGGGAGGCCCCAGGTTCGGTTCCCGGGGCCTCCTGGTGAAGGCAAGCCCGCCCGCACGGCGTGGTTGGCTGACCCGGCGAGCACAAGCAGCAAGGGGGGGATAAATGAATAAATAAATAAAATCTTAAAAAAAAAAAAAAGTGATACAAGCTAAGTCTTAAATGGACCTGCTTCTCCCCAACCCATTATCAAAGGTCACCCTGAGGTTTCTCAACTTGTCATTCTACTACACTAATACCAACTGACAGAGAGTCATCACAACTACTTAGCTTCATTGCCTAAAAACCTAACTTACTAAAGAGGAATGGCAGGATTGGAGAATTGATGTCCTTTTTCCTCCATCACATAAATATAAATGTCCCCACCGATGGGGTCATTCATCCATTCACAATTGAAACAATTTTGCCCCAGAATAATCCCCAGAATGGTTCACTGTTATGTTGTGTTTGCCCCTCTTATATGCAAATACCCATAGGACTAAATTATGCAGTGCTGTGGAAAGAGCCACTGTCTGTAGGAGCTATATATCAAGATACTTAGAGTATATACAGAGATTCCAGGCAGCCTGCATCTCAGGTATATGGAAATTCATGGTTCACAAACCTAAAGGTCAAAAGAAAGCTCAGAGAAAACCCATGACCTACTGCACCCAATTATGATCTTGAAAATGCCCTGGTTAATGGTTTCCCTGTATTCTATTGCCATTAGTAAAGGGCCAGGTTCCACTTCATCATAGTGGATTCACTCACTGTCCAAGACCACTCTTGGCATTTGATGTCTTCTTGTACCAGCAAGGATCCCTGCAGGAAACACATATTATACTCAGACTAGATAATTTGATAAAAGTTTAATAAAGAGGCATTTCAGGACCATTAATAAAAGTGTGAGCAGGATTAGGGAAGATAACCAGGTTTAGTGCAGTGAAGAGCTATTACCATGCCTAAGCCTAAAGGGGCAAGGGGAGGGTAGTAAGTGGAACCCAGAGAGGATAGCTATATGGAGCAGTTTACATTTTAGGAGCTGTGGCCTTCAATAGACAAACTAAAGTCAATAATGTTGACTCCTTAGTGAAGGAGCCAGGGAAATAAATACTCTGACTTCAGTTTTCCTCTACATTCCAATACCCTGCCTGTTTTAGTTTCCTGGGCTGCTCAATCAAATACCATGCAATGGGCTGGCTTAAACTATGGGAATTTATTACAGCAGGTTTTTGAGGCTGCGAAAAAGTATAAATCAAGGTGTCATCAAAGCAATGCTTTCTTCCCAAAGACTAGCATTCTGAGGCTGGCTGCTGGTGATTCTTGGTCCTTAACTTGTCACATGGCAAGAAAATGGCAGCCTCTTCTGGCCTCCCTTCTCTTCCAGGTTCCATTGATTTTAGCTTCTGGCTATTCCCTCTGTGACTTTCTCTCCCTCTGTCCTTATAAAGGACTCCCAGTAACAGGATTAAGACCCATCCTAATTGGGCTGGGCCACACCTTAACTGAAGTAACCTCATAAAAAGGTTTTACTTACAATAGGTTCACACCCAAAGGAATGGATTAAATTTGAGAACATGTTTTTCTGAGGTACACATAACTCAAACCACAACATTACCTGTGCCTCCCATTGGCCAAAAGACAAGGAATTGCTTTGATGTAGACAATAGTGGTCATCCTTTCTGGATCCAGAGCAGGGTGGAGAGGTGTGGAAAGTGAATCTGGAAGGAAAAATTAAAAATATCCAGCCCACACAACCTAGATCTAGATTAAGTCTCTGATCTTCCCTGCCTATCTGACTCTATAATATCCCAGGCAGCTGTTAAAAGGGGAAATTTTAGGTTGTATATATGTTACTAGAATAAAAATGTTAAAAACCATAGGACTATACAACACAAACAGTGAACCCTAATATAAGCTATGGAGTATAATATATAGTATAATTATAATACTATTGTTTCATCAATTATAACAAGGTACTGTAATGGAGATTTTTAAACATAGTAACACTGATGGAAGTTCCTAAGGCCCACAAAACCTGCTTAAAACAATACCCCGGATATGCATCCGTGCCTGACCAGTCACGCCACCATGAAGATGGCAAAACCCACCCCTAGTAAAGATTAACCCCAACCCCCTTAACACCGATGCTAATCGCAAAAATTAGCTTCTGTAATATTGCTTGCTTGCTCTGCTGGATATGGACAATTGAAACTGCCCCTCACCCTTTCTGGCGCAAGAAACTAATGCTTTGTTTTAATCAACTAATCTGATATCTGAACACAAAGAAAAGTTGCTTTATCATGCTGACCCTGCTAAAATTCCCTATAAAAACCCACCGTGGGAAGCCGGGGGTCGCTTCTCTCCATACTGCTGGAGGAGGCCCCGGCCGGCCGGAAATAAAGGTTCCTCTCCTAAACACATTGTCTGGGTGCTGAGTTTCTCTCTGGATGAAGTGTCCCACTTCAGTACCACATTAATCAAAGTGTTAATAATAGGGAAAACTGGGGGGAAGGGAACCATACATTTTTGCATGAATTTTCTGTAAACTTACAACTTCTTTAATAAAAAATAAATTAAAAAATAAAAGCTTGCTAGTTCAGTTTATTTCCCCTTGCACTGTCCATGGTGAATCCCTCCTCCTTCTGAAGTTCCACAAGAGGTGACAGGAACAGTAAGGGTCTTCATTCTGTAAAGGTCTTTTCACATTTTGGAGTTTAGTTCATTGGGGTTCTTTTTATCTTCATCTCACTGATGTATTTTTTAAACTATGATTTTATAGTTTATTTGGTTTGTTTTGGAATGTCAGTGACAGTCTCATGAGACCTGCATCCAAACTGGGAGCAGAAATTGGATTCTGGATACATTTTGAAGATAGAGCTAAAAACATTTGCTGAAAGAATGTATGTGTAGAGTGAGAGAAAGAGACCTGAGCAATTAGAAGGTTGGAGTTGCCATTTACTGTAAAGGGGCAGACTGTGGGAAAGTCAGTTTGGGGTAGGGTTGGAGTAAGGAAGAATAGGTATAAAACCTCTCAACTTCAGAAATCTTAAATTTCTTTGTGTTTAGCTAACATTATCTTACATTTCTTAAGCACTTACTATGTACCAAAAACTATGTTAAGTTCTATAGGTGAATTAACTTATTTAATCCTAACAACGGTATGAGGTGCTTGATATTATCACTATCAATTTTGCAAATTAAAAGACCAAGTATTTAGAAAAGTGATTTGACATGCACAAGTAATAGTAACAGAGTCAGGTTTGGAATCAAGACTTTCTGCCTCCGGAACCCATGAATGAGTGGAAAGATTTAATCTTCTCTATCCTATGTACCACAGGTAAGTAAGGCTGGCTTGCCCACATTCACAGCAGCTACTTCTTAACACTATTCTTTTACCATTGTGTTAAACAAACCTCCCTAGGAGAGTTATAACATTCATTATCTCCTCTCATCTTCTAGTTTTTTTTCCATGATATTTACCTGCCACATTAATCAATGACTGTGGTACCTGGACCTCTCTCTATTCTAAGCTCTGTTATTGTCCAATCTATTATTTTAGGCTTCCTATTCCTTGATTTCTATTTTCCTCTTTTTCATAAGATAAAATCTATTTTTAAAAAATACGGTGTCTTTAATTGTTTTTGTTTTTTTGTGTGGACAAGTATACTTTTTGGTCCCCAGTCCCTGGCTCCCCTGCCATTTTCTTGTGTATCCTCACATTGATGGGCCATACATTTACAAACACACTTTTTTCTTCCTTCAGACACATTAGTTTATCTTTAAATGGGAACTACAGGCTCTAGGCTTTCTCAAGGCACTATGTGTTAGGCAGACATGTCCAGTGATTATAAAACAAAATGTATGGCTACCAAAAAAAAAGGGAAGGGGAAATTTATTTACATTGGCAGCCCCAAAGCCAAGGTATACTAAGACCAGCTCTGAAGAGCAGCAGCTCTGACATCAGGAAAAAATAAGCTTATGATACACAGTGCTTCATTGTAGGTTTGGTTTTCTTTAGACTTTCACACCCACCACTGGAAACTTTAGAAGACCCTTCCATGATGGATGCAGGTCAAGGTTCCACATTAAAATCTGCCAGAGCTGGCTTTCTGCTGAGTATGAGAATCCCTAAATTAAATGGTCACCCTTAGGCAGATTCCCAAAGCCCAATTTCTGGGGCCCATTAAAATGCCTGAACCCAGTGAGTGAGGTTGGACAACCTGAAGGCTCCATTCAAGCCTCATCTTTCACTTGTTGCTGTGAGAGGAAATATTTTTTCTTTGTTTTTAAATATGATCTTGTAACTTGTGGTCTAAAGGAGAAAAGGGAGCAGATGTTGTAGGAGAAGCCATCACCTGGACTGTGAAGAATGAGTGAATTTGCTGTGTTGCTGCTTGTAACCACCTGCTCGAGTTCTTGGATGGAAGCATTACTTAGTTGTTGGATACTTGGGAATTTCTGAAGCAGAAGGAGAGCTTTAATTTTTCCAACTCCTGGGATCTGCTGCACAGTTAGAAAGAGGGATGGCTCAGAGAGCAGGGCCCGTTTCTTCCATTTCTTCAGGATAAAGAACTGTTATCCTTGATTTGTCCCTGGACTAGTTGATAATCAGGCAGGCTGCTTCCACCTGGCTGGCCACTGGCAGCAACACCATCCCAAGGTCCAGCACAGTGAACTGTACTGCTAGGAAGTATTGTTCACTCATCTGTGTTTTTTCAACTAGTACGATCCCGTGAAGATTACTGGCATTTCTCACCCAAACCAGCCTCTTTCTGTAGGCATTTCCTGCCACTAAATCAGCTTCGGTGATATAAAGAATGTAGGATCTTGCATCCCCTGCACTAGCTGCGACCCACACCATTTCTCATTGGCCATAATCTGCCACAAAGGCATGTATATGGGGCCCATGCCAACAGGGGGTTCCCTTTCCATCAGTGGCCTCCATCTGTGGTGGCGCGGACACATCCAAAATTTATTTTTAAAGAAGTTTTAGATTACAGAAAAGTTGCATAGAACGTATAGGGGATTCCCATATACCCCACCCTCTCCCCTTCCCATATTTTCCCCTATTAATATAATCTTACATTAGTGTGGTACATTTGTTACAATTGATGCACAAAATATTGAAGCACTGTTACCAGCCATGGTCAATAGTTTATACAATGGTTTAAACTTTGCACCACACAATTTTATAGGTTTTGAAAAAATGTATAATGGCCTGTATCCATCATTGCAATATCATGCAGAACAATTCCAATGCTTTAACAATGCCCTATGTTCCACCTATTCTTCCCTCCCCCTCCCATCAGAACCCCTGGTAACCACTATCTTTATATCAATGTTGCAAATTCTTCCCTTACTAAATTAATAATAAGTCTACTTTGGTCCATGGCTGCATTCCCCCCTTATTTTTGTTCATTCTTATATCTTGAGGATTTAGGGTGGTGATGCCCGCTCTGCTTCAGATTCAGAGGAAGCTTACATCTTATTGGGCAAATGGAAGGAACTGTTTTGCTTGCAGTTGTAGATACTCTTTGGGTATTTTTTAGATTGTGGTTGTCCATCATCATTTTGTTAGTTGTCCTTGGTGAGTCAATGAACTGGAAAGTAGATGTTGGCTGCAACTTTGCTGAGATTCAGGGCTCAACCAGCATATGAACAGTCTGAAGAGTTCAGTCACTGGTACATACTTAACTGGTATTGTGCTAATTATAGGTTCAAACAAAAGGGGTAGAAGAATAATGTGTAGGGAAACTATAAATTAGCCTAACTCTGTTACATTGGGGAAATAGGTTTTCATATATTCCAAGGTAATGTCCACCAATGGGACGCTGATTTCATGGGGTTGTGAGCCTTACCTATAGTGTTTGAGGCTTTGTTTACTGTGGAGGTTAGTGAGAACCGCCTGAGATGTGCATCAATGTAACCTCTAGAATGACCTCCCAACTGACTTTGAAATCTCTTAGCCATAAAAACTCTTTTGTATTTAATGATTCCCCCTTTCGTCAAGGTCTTTTTCTAAATGCAGCACTGGTTGGCACTTAGTATTAATCCCTTGGTGTCAGGAAGGCTCATCCCTGGGAGTCATGTTCCATGCTGGGGAGAAAGTAGAGAGTTTATTTGCTGAGTTTAGCTTAGAGAAGGGCCATGTTTGAATAACAAAGAGGTTTTCAGGAGGTAACTCTTAGGCAATAGTTATTATTAAGCTAAGTTTCAATTTTACAAGAGTAAGGTCCATAAGTACAAGCTTTAATATCAAGGGCTTGGCATATTGGTCTATGTAGCAGTTTGGCAGTTTGATATAGTTATGAATTCCAAAAATAGATATTGGATTATGCTTGGTCTGTTCATCTGGGCCTGATTAAGTTATGATTAGGGCATTGATTGGGCCATGTCAGTAGGGCATTGAGCCCCACGCCTTGGTGGGTGGGGTCTCAAAGATAAAAGACATGGCAAAGGATAGAGTTGGAGTTTTTGAGTTGGAGTTCTGAAGCTGAGTTTTAATGCTGGAGTCCTAAAAAGCAAGCACACAGAGGAGCTTGGTCATGAGGAAGGAGAGAAGGCCCCAGGAAGAGATGAGTCATTCGCCTGATAGTCTACAGCTGACCTTGTGGAGGAAACAGAGGAGCTGAGCCTGGAGAGAAATGGAGCCCCAGGAAGAGAGGAACACAAGAAGCCTGAACCCTGGCAAACATTGGCAGCTGTCTTTCTCCAACACGTGGCAATAGATTTGGTGAAGGAAGAAACTTATGCTTTATGGCCTGGTAACTGTAAGCTTTGACCCCAAATAAATACCCTTTATAAAGACCAACAGATTTCTGGTATTTTGCATCAGCACCCCTTTGGCTGACTAATACAGTCTATTTTCTTTTATTAGGCACTGCCTATGTACTCTAAAGATTCTTGCCACTCTATTTGAGAATGTAACAGGACTCTCCAGGATGGGAATTTAATATTTTATTGGCTATTTTGTATGCACCCACCCACTGAGATAACACCCTATGACAACATGAACACATTCATATCCACAGAGGCATGCCCCAGGTGCACCCTTTCCCACATACCCCCCCCCCCATCACCAGCACCCTGCACCAATGACCCTCCACTGCCATCGTTGCCAAAAGAACACTCCCAAAATCAACGGCAAGACATCTTCAGTTCAGTATCTTTTCAGTCACCCACATCCAATGTCATGCCTTAGATCTTGTCATCACCCATCAATGCCCTAGCACACTACTCTTTGACCCCTTGATAACCCTACATTCCCCCAACCATCCTCCATTCTTCCTCAGATTGCAAGACCCTTCCTTCCACCCTCATCGTGGAGCCCACAGTTCATCAACTGCACTATACTCACTGTGGTAGGTTGAATTATGTACCACAGAAAAACAACATTCTTAATCTTAAACCATTCCTATGAGTGTGAACCCATTGTAAATAGGACGTTTTGAAGATGTTGTTTTCAGTTAAGGTATGACCAACAGAATCAGGATGGGTTATAATCCTATTACTGAAGGTCTTATAGAGAGGGCCATAGGGAGATAGCACTCAGGGAGGAGTATGAGTCAACCAAACCCAGAATCGAAATGAGAAGACATTGCCATGGGCATCACCATGTGAGAGAAAAACCAAGGACTCAAGGATTGCCAGCAGCCAGCACTAGAATACCACAGTCTTTGGGGGAGAAAGCACCACTTTGCTGACACCTCAATTTGGATTCCTCCTAGCCTCAAATCTGTGAGCCAATACATTCACATTGTTTAAGCCAACCCATTATATGTTATGCGCTTTAGCAGCCTGGAAACTAAGACACTCATAAATACCTGCAATTGCCTTTTCTATTTCTCTATTCTAAAGCACACCTCCCCTGCAAAATCAAATGCCTGTATAAGTCTCATAAACATACTTCTCTTCCCCTGTGCCTGGGTTTCTGATCATAGCTGAAGAAAAAGCCACTAGCCTGAATTATTATTCTAAATTCAAGGTCTTCAAACTCAACTAGACCTCAATGATCCTCTCTGTTGGCTTCTTTTAGGTCATCCACCAATTCCGTTCTAGCATTCTAGCAATTAATATTACAAATGTTTGCAAATCCTCTCAAGCCACATGCCCAATTTCTACTTCTATTCTCACCAGATAACTTTGAATATTATATCATTGATACAATTAAGTCTGTTGGGTATAAATTCCCTCAACTTCCCTCCACATCCAACCTATGTAATAATAAATTTAATCACTAGAAACACCCAGGCCTCCATGGTTGTATCTTTTACTCTTAAACACCAGCTTACCTATTTGGGTCCTTGGTTGCACAACCTCCTTTCTCGTTCAAGATTTATTTTAATTAATTATTTGTTTTATTTCTCACTTTTGATTTTTCACTCTTTATTAGCTTCTTGAAATAAAAATCTATGCCTGCTAAAATTACTTATCTCCTATATACTCCCAAACCACAGTTTAAACACCCATACTTCCAAAAAAAATAGCTCTAAAAATTTTCAGAAATGTCTTCCTTATTACCATATTTAGTGAACTTGCCTCAATCCAACTTTACTTGACCTCCTACTATCTTAGATAATATTAACTATGACTTTCTTGATATTTTATCTTCCTTAGGCCCCATGACACTGCTAGCTTTTAAGTTTACTGCTACCTCTTTATCTGCTACTTCTAATTGTTTTCTAATGGAGAATCTTTCTGTCTCCATTATTTGTTTTTACTGTCCCTCAAGGTTCAGCCTTTTCCAGGACTTCTCTTGTTCTCAGTCTATACCAGTTATTCTCAACCCTAACTATGCTTCTAAATCACATGTGTAACATTAAAAAAATTTTTAGCCACACACCATACCCGGAAATAATGATCAATAGTCTTGTTTTCTTTCCTTCTTTTTTTTTTATCTTCTTTTATTTGTTCCTTTCTCCCTCCTTCCCATTCTTATTAACCTTATTTCCCACCATGTCTACTGTATTAGTCAGCCAAAGGGGTGCTAATGCAAAATTCCAGAGATTGGTTGGTCTTTATAAAGGTATTTATTTGGAGTAGAAGTAAGTCCACAGTTCCCAGCCCATAAAGCATAAATTTCTTCCCTCACCAAAGTCCATTGCCATGTGTTGGAGCAAGACAGCTCGACGTTTGCCACGGTTCAGGCTTCTTGGGTTCCTCTCTTCCTGGGGCTGCGTTTCTCTCCAGGCTTAGCGCCTCTGTTTCCTCCACAAGGTCAGCTGTAGACTATGAGGCTCTCTGGGATTTGCTTCTCTCCACAAGGGCAGCTGTGAACTCTCAAGTGAATGGCTCGTCTCTACCCCAGGGCCTTCTCTCCAACATCAAAACTCCAATATCAAAACTGCTTCTCAAAAACTGCTCCCTCTGTACTTTGCCTTGCCTTTTATATTCGATTCCCTCACCCACCAAGGGGTGGGGCTCAATGCCCTACTGAAGTGGCCCAGTCAATGCCCTAATCATAACTTATCATGCCCAGATTAACAGATCAGTTTATAAGCATGATTCAATATCAATTTTTGAAATTCATAATTACATCAAACTTCCAAATGGCTACATCTACCTTTCTCTTTTCTATCTAAACTATTAAATAAGTATTCATTGGACACTTTGTATGTGTCAATTATTGTTTTTGACACAGTGGGAATGTATAAAAGATTGTAAATATGCAGATATTGCCTTTGAGGACATTGCAAAACATAACATCTAAAACTGAAGGTGAAATCCCCATCTTGAACCCCCTGTGATAGTTAGGCTAATGTACCAACTCTGCCAGGTAATTGTGCCCAGTTGTTTGGTCAAGCAAGCCCTGGCTAATTGTAATACAAGGACATTTATGGACTTCAGTCATCTGTGAGTTTACTGCATAGATGGCTGATTACATCTACGATCAGCCAGGGAGTTTGCTGTCAGCACTGAGTGATGTTTTATCCAATCAGTTGAATGCCTTAAAAGAGGAAGTGATTTCAGCATTCAGAGAGGATTTCTCAGCTCATCTTTAGAAAGCCAACGTCTCCCAGAACCTCGTCAAGGACCTTCATTGGACTTTCATGGAAGCTGCTGGTTTGCAGTCTTCCTGTGGAATCAGGACTTGTGCATCCCCATGGTCACGTGGGAGACTCTTATAAAATCTCATACTATTTACAGATATCTCCTGTTGATTCTCTTTCTCTCAAAAACCCTGACTAATACAGCTTGGTACCAGGAGGGGTTCTTGAGGAACAGTATCTTAAACATGAGGTGTCTGAAATAGTTCTGGGCGTTTTACAATTGGATCTCTACTCTAATTGGATCAAGGGTACTAATGACTCCCTTTCCAATAATGAAAAGGCCACTAACAGTCCATGATGTGAGTTGGCAACGGAAATACGCAAAATATCATCACTGGATTCCCCTACTTCCACGATTATAAGAAGCAAGGATCTGAGTGAGAGTGTTTTCAACACCTTAACAGAGTTTTGTGGAGTCCAAAGGTATAATGATGTTGTATCTAGCTCCTCCTAGATACTCTGGATACAGTTACAAAAGAAAGAGATGAGCTAAAGTCTTCAAATTTGCAACTTAAACACGGCATGAATGATGTGAAAGTTTCTATGTATGTTCTGAAAGAAAAACTTGTTCACTGAAGCCACAAGCTTGAAATATCTGAAAGGCCAGGCTCAGATTCTCATTGTATGAGTAGAAGAGTTACAAAGGAAACTAAAATCTCAACCTCGCAGGATATCTGTGGTTAAAGTGAAGGCCTTGATTGGAAAGGAGAGGAACCCCAAGGATTGGGGTGGAGACATATGGGATGATGACAATATCATTGGGGACATTGGAACCCTAAATTCTGCTGAGACTTTTCCAGATAAACGTGTGATGGCCTGCCCTTTGGAGACCACACTTTGTCAATCTTGTATCACCCAGACTCCAGCCTGCCCCAGGGAGTCTGGACCTCCTTCAGGCTTGAGGTGGGAATCAGCCAAACTGAAGCCTGCACTGCCCAGCCTCTGGCCTGCCCTCAGGAGTCTGGACCTCCTCTCAGCCCTGAGGCAGGTACCAGCCAACCTCCAGGATGCACTGCCAAACCTCCACCCTGCCCTGAGGAATCTGCCTTCCAACCCCTGCCTGAAGAGATTAATCCTGTCTTATCAGATGAAAATACAGTAGCTTGCAAGGCATTTCTAATCCTTCTCCTTACCCACCCCCACCACCCCTCTTCTCTTAAACGCGTATTGCTAGTCTAAAATTACAAACCCCCAAAGGTGAAATACAAAGTATGACCCATTAGGAAGTACACTATACTCTCAAAGAACTGCATGAGTTTTTCAAATTATATAGACAGAAATCAGGGGAATATTTGTGAGAATGGATACCAAAGGTATGGGATAATGGTAGAAGGAATATGAAGTTGGATCAGGCTGAATTTATTGATATGGGCCCACTGAGTAGAAATCCTGGATTCAATGCTGTAACTAGAGGGGTTAGAAAATGCTCTAACAGTTTGTTCGGGTGGCTGACTGAATCAGGGACCAAAACATGGCCTAGCATGTCTGAGATTGAGATGCCAGATTTGCCCTGGTATACAGAGGAAGAGGGAATTAAAAGACTTATAGAGATTGGAATTCTAGAATGGTTTTACCATTCAAGACCTGACCACCCACCCCAGGAATGTCCAAAGGGCACACCTTTAACTAGGACTGTGAGGAATAAATTTATAAGACTAATTCCATCTTCCCTGAAGAGCTCTGTGGTTGCTCTTCTCTGTAGTCCATATATTATTGTAGGGAGGGCTGTAATGGAATTAGAACCCTTAAATATTATGGGGGTGATCAAATCTCAGGCCAGTAAAAGTCAAGTATCTGCAGTTAATCACCAAAGACAAGGTGGGCGTGGCTACTGCAATGAAAGGCAGATTCAAAGCAGCACTCAAAATAGTCTGAGTCTCATAGAGGTATGGTGTTAGCTAATAGATCTTGGGGTACCTAGAGGTGAAATAGATGGGCAGTCTACTAAATTTCTTCTGCATATGTATAAGCATAAGAGTTCTAGGTCTAGTGAACAAAACCCTAACTCAAATTACAGACATAGAAAATCATGTCCCAGACTTTAGACAGTTTACAGACCCAGAGCCCCATGAAGGAGGAGAAGGCCAGGTCCCCTTGAGGAAGGATCCTATTTAACTGCCAAAACTTTATACTGTAGATCTTCCTCCCACCTTTCCCCAAGGAGACCTGTGGCCTTTTACCAGAGTAACTGTGCATTGGGGAAAAGGAAATCATCAGACATTTCGGGGATTATTAGACACAGGCTCAGAAGTGACATTAATTCCAGGAGACCCAAAACATCACTGTCATCCTCTTGTCAGAGCAGGGGCTTATGGAGGTCAGGTAATTAATGGAATTTTAGTTTGGGTCTATCTCACAGGGGGCCCAGTGGGTACCCAGACCCATTCCGTGGTTATTTTCTGAGTTTCAGAATGTATAATAAGAATAGACATAGTCAGTAACTGGCAGAATCCCCACATTGGGTCCCTGACTTGGAGTGAGAGCTATTATGGTAGGAAAGGCCAAGTGGAAGCCACTACAACTGCCTCTGCCTAGCAAAACAATAAATAAGAAGCAATATCGGATTCTTGGAGGGATTGCAGAGATTAGTGCCACCATCAAGGATCTGAAGGATGCAGGGGTGTTGATTCCCACCACATCCCCATTCAACTCTATTTGGCCTGTGAAGAAAACAGATGGGTCTTGGAGGATTATCATAAACTTAACCAGGTGGTGACTCCAATTGCAGCTGCTGTCCCATACATGGTATCATTGCTTGAGCAAATCAACACATCCCTTGGTACCTGGTATGCAGTTGTTGATCTGGCAAGTGCAAGTGCTTCTTTCTCAATTGCCATTAGTAAGGACCACCAGAAACAGTTTGCTTTCAGCTGGCAAGTCCAGCAGTATACCTTTACTGTCCTGCCTCAGGGGTATATCAACTCTCCAGCCCTATGTTATAATATTGTCCACAGAGACATTGATCATCTCTTCCTCCCACAAGACATCACACTGGTACACTATATTGATGGTATCATGTTGATAGGACCAAGTGAGCAAGAAGTAGCAAGGACTCTAGGCTTATTGGTAAGGCATTTGCATGAGAGAGGATAGGAGATAAATCCAACAAAAATAAAGGTGCCTTCCACCTCAGTGAAATTTCTAGGTGTCCAATGGTGTGGGGCATGTCGAGATATCCCTTCTAAAGTGAAGGATAAGCTGTTGCACCTGGCCCCTCCTATGACCAAAAAAGAGGCACAACGCTTAGTTGGTCTCTTTGGGTTTTGGAGACAACACATTCCTCATTTGGGTGTGCTACTCCGGCTCATTTACCGAGTGACCAGAAAAGCTGCTAGTCTTGATTGAGAACCCAAACAAGAGGAGGCTCTGCAACAGGTCCAGGCTGCTGTGCAAGCTGCACTACCACTTGGGCCATATGATCCAGCAGATCCAATGGTGCTGGAGGTTTCCGTGGCAAATAGAGATGCTGTCTGGAAACTTTGGCAGGACCGTATAGGTGAATCACAATGCAGATCCTTAGTATTTTGGAGCAAAGCCCTGCCATCCTCTGCAGATAACTACTCTCCTTTTGAGAAACAGCTTTTGGCTTGCTACTGGGCCTTAGTAGAGACTGAACACTTAACCATGGGTTAAGTTACCGTGAGACCTGAGTTGCCTATCATGAGCTGGGTATAGTCTGACCCACCAAACCATAATGTTGGACGTGCACAGCAACACTCTATAGTAAAGTGGAAGTGGTATATACAAGATAGGGCTCAAGTGGGCCCTGAAGGCACAAGTAAGTTACATGAGGAAGTAGCTCTTTCTGAGCCCACAGCTTTGGCCATCTGGGGAGTCCCTTATAATCAGTTGACTGAGGAAAAGAAAACTTGGGCCTGGTTTACAGATGGTTCTGCACAATATGCAAGTACCACCCGAAAGTGGACAGATGCAGCACTGAAGCCCTTTTCTGGGACTTCCCTGAAAGATAATGGTGAGGGCAAATCCTCCCAGTGGGTAGAACTTTGAGCATTACACCTGGTTTGCCTGGAAGAAAAAATGGTCAGAGGTGCATTTGTACACTGATTCATGGTGTTGCCAATGGTTTGGCTGGATGGTCAGGGACTTGGAAGGGACATGATTGGAAAATTGGTGACAAAGAAGTCTGGGGCTACAAGTATGTGGATATACCTTTCTGAGTGGGCAAAAAATACGAAAATATTTGTGTCCCACATGAGTGCTTACCAGAGGGTGACGTCAGCAGGGGAAGAGTTTAATAGTTAAGTGGATAAGATGATCTGCTCTGTGGCTAACACTCAGTCTCTTTCTCCAGCCACTCCTGTCATTGCCCTATTGGCTCAGGAACAAAGTGGCCATTGAGGTAGGGATGGAGGTTATGCATGAGCTCAGCAACATGGACTTTCCCTCACCAAGGATGACTTGGCTACAGCCACTGCTGAGTGCCCAATCACCAGGAGCAGAGACCCACACTCAGCCCCCGATATGGCACCATTCCCCGAAGTGATAAGCCTGCTACCTGGTGGCAGGTTGACTACATTGGACCACTTCCACCATGGAAGGGGCAGCAATTTGTTTTAACTGGAATAGACACATACTCTGGATATGGGTTTGCATTTCCTGTAAGCAATGCATCTTCCAAAATTACCATCCGTGGACTTATTGAATGTGTTATCAACCACTTGGCTTTCCACACAGCATTGCTTCTGATCAAGGAACCCATTTCACAGCAAATGATGTGGGGGAATGCGCACATGCCCATGGAATTCACTGGTCTTACCATGTGTATTAGTCAGGCCAAAGGGGTGCTAATGTGAAATACCAAAAATGGGTTGATCTTTATAAAGGGTATTTATTTGGGGGTAGAAGTCCACAGATACCAGGCCATAAAGCTTAAGTTTCTTCTCTCACCACAGTCCATTGCTACGTGTTAGAGCAAGACAGCTGCCGGCGTTTGCCAGGTTCAGGCTTCTGGGGTTCCTCTCTTCCCGGGGCTGCATTTCTCTCCGGGCTTAGCTCCTCTGGTTCCTCCACAAGGTCAGCTGTAGACGATCAGGCAAATGGCTCGCTTCTCTTCTTCTGGGGCCTTCTTTCCAACATCAAAACTGCTTCTCAAAAGACTGCTTCTCTGTTCTTTGCCTTGCCTTTTATATTCGATTCCCCACCCACCAAGGGGTGGGGCTCAATGCCTAATCATAACCTAATCATGCCCAGATTAACAGATCAGTTTACAAGCATGATTCAATTATATTTTTGGAATTCATAATTACATCAAATTCCCCAACGGCCACACCATGTTCCCATCACCCTGAAGCAGCTGGATTGATAGAACAGTGAAATGACCTTTTGAAGACTCAATTACAGTGCCAACTAGGTGGCAATATCTTGTAGGGCTGGGGCAATGCTCTCCAGGAGTCTGTGTATGCTCTAAATCAGCGTCCTCTCTATGGTGCTGATTCTCCCATAAGCAGAAATCATGAGTCCAGGAATCGAGGGGTGGAAATGGGAGTGGCCCAATTCACTATTACCCCTAGTGACCCACTGAGAAAATTTTGCTTCCTGTCCCTGCAACCTCAAGCTCTGCTGGTCTAAAGGTCTTAGTCCCAAAAGGAGGAGTGCTGCCACCAGGGAACACAACAATGATTCCACTGATTTGGAAGTTAAGACTGCCACCTGGCCACTTTGGGCTCCTCTTCCTCTGAATCAACAGGCAAAGAAGGGAATTACTGTACTGGCTGGGGTGATTGATCCTGACTATGAAAGGGAAAAAGAACTGTATCTGCCTAATGAGAATAAAGAAGAGTTTGCCTGGAAAACAGGATATCCTCTAGGACGTCTCCTAGTACTGCCATGCCCTGTGATTAAAGTCAATGGAAAATTGCAACAACCCAATACAAGCAGGACTAACAATGGCCCAGAATCTTCAGGAATGAAAGTTTGGGTCTTCCCACCGGGCAAAGAACCACAGCCAGCTGAAGTGCTTGCTGAGGGTAACAGGAACATGGAATGGGTAGTGGAAGAAGGTAGTGATAAATATGGACTTTGTCCACTTGACCAGTTATAGAAACGAGGACTGTAATAGTCATGAATCTTTCTTCCGTGTTTTGTTATGAGTATGATTGCATATGTACACAAAATGAATTTTTTCGTTTTCTTCCCTAACCTTTTCCCTTATCATATGACAAGTTGTATTAGTTTCATGGCATAACATTTAAGGATGTCAAGTTTAAGAGTGAATATTCACCATAGTCCATAATCCACAAAAGGTTCACTGCGGTATACCATCTCACACCCTGTACAATCCATCCAAATTGTACACTCAATGGTTCTCAGTTTCATCACAGTTGTGCTCTCTTCACCTAAGTCAATTTTCAAACTTTTTCATTACTCCAAAAGCAACAATCCCATACCATCTTATACCCCTCAATTATTGGTCCTTAGAATGGATATAATAACTTATTTTTCATTGCTGCAAAAATATTACAATATTACTAACTACAGTCCATAAGTTACATAAGTAATGATCTAAGGGGAACAGTACAAAAATGAGAATGTTTTCTCATGAACTATAAAAATATTCAATACTAATAAATGGTGTTAATAATAGGGTGGTTTATGAAAAAACTTCACCAGATATAAGCTATGGACTATAATTAGCAGTAATATTTGATGATGTCCTTCCACCATTTGTAACAAATGTGGCAAAACAATGCAAGATCTTGGTGGTGGGATGATGTAGAGGAATCCTGTATGTTATCAGTGAATTTTTGTAAACCCACAACTTCTTTAATAAAAATAAGTTTATAGGGAAAAAAAATGAGTGAATATTACCCAAGGACTGTAGAGAATTAATGTGTTTCTTGTTGTATGCAGAATAGTTGAACATTGTTAGGTGGAAATATATATGTGTGCATGCCCATTATTGTTTTTACTTAGGGACTAAGTATGGTTTAAGGTAATGTGTATGGTTGCTGAGTTGACAAGGGGTGGACTGTGATGGTTAGGCTAATGTGTCAACTCAGCCAGGTAATTGTGCCCAGTTTTTTGGTCAAGCAAGCACTGGGCTAATTGTAATACAAGGACATTTATGGGCTTTAGTCATTGGTGAGTTTACTGCATAGATGGTTGATTACGTCTGCATCAAACAGGGAGATTGTCGTCAGCAATGAGTGATGCTTTATCCAATCAGATGAATGCCTTAAAAGGGGAAGTGATTTCAGCATTCAGAGAGAATTTCCCAGCTTGTCTTTGGAAAGCCAACGTCTCCCAGAAGCTCATCAAAGACCTTCATTAGACTTTCATTGGAGCCCCTGGTTTGCAGCCTGCCTGTGGAACCTGGACTTGTTCACCTCCATGGCCACAAGAGAGACTCTTATAAAATCTCATACCATTTACACATATCTCCTATTGATTCTGTTTCCCTAGAGAATCCTAACTAATACAGTATGTTACCCAAAGTCCTGATTTATAAGAGATACTAAAAGGAGTGTTACGCCAGAAAGGTAAAAACAAGGGTAAGAGGCTTGGAGAAGAATGTAGAAATGAAGATTATTATTAAGAGTAACTTCAATGGTAAAAAGACAGACAAGAGTGAGATATGAAAATGGAAAGCCAAAAGACAAAAGGGATGAAGTAAGTAATGCCTTTACAGTAATAACATTGGTGAATGTTAATGTCTTGAACTCCCCAATCAAAAGACAAAGACTGACAGAATGAATGGAAAAATATGAGCCACCTATATGCTATCTACAAGAGACTCATGTCAGCTGTAAGGGCACAATCAGGTTGAAAATGAAAGGTTGGAAAAGATATTCTACACAAATAGTAACCAAAAAATACCTGGAGTAGCGATACAAATATTGAACAAAATAAATGTTAAATGCAAAACTGCTCTAAGAGATGGAGAAGATCATTTTATATTAATTAAAGGGGCAATTAACCAAGAAGAAATAACTATGAGAAATATTTAAGAACCTAACCCGGGAGCCCCAAGATACATGAGGCACACACTGGCAAATCTGAAGGGAGAAATAGATGTCTCTACAATAATAGTTAGAGACTTTAATACACCACTCTCAGCATTGGATAGAATATCTGGACAGAGGATAAATAAGGAAACAGAGAATTTGAATAATATGATAAATGAACTAGACCTAACAAACATTTATAGAACATTACACCTCAAAACAGCAGGATATACATTATTTTCAAGAGCTAATGGAGCTTTCTCCAGGAAAGACCATATGTTGGGTCACAAGACAGTCTAAATAAATTTTAAAAGATTGAAATTATACAAAGCACATTCTCTGATCATAATGCAATGAAGCTGGAAACAATAATGGATGGAAAATGGGTAAATTCAAAATATATGTAGATTAAACAACATACTCTTAAATAATGACTGGGTCAAAGTAGAAATTGCAAGGGAAATCAGTAAATATCTTGAGATGAATGAAAATTAGAACACAACATATCAAAACTTTGGGACACAGCAAAGGAGTGCTGAGAAGGAAATTTATAACCCACAAAACTTACATTAAAAAATAAGACAGAGCTAAAATAGTAGGCCTAACTGCAAACCTGGAAGAATGAGGGAAAAAAAGTAAACTAATTCCATACCAAGCCAAATAAAAGAAATAATAAAGATCAGAGCAGAAATAAATTACACTGAGAACAAAAATATACAATCTCTGTAATAAAATATATATATATATATATATATTTAAAAAATAGGGTGGGTTGACAGGACCAGATGGCTTAACAGGTGCATTCTACCAAACATTCAGGAAAGAACTAACACCAATCCAGCTTAATCTCTTCCAAAAAATAGAAGTGGAGGTAACATTCCATAAGTCATTCTATGATGCCAACATCACCCTAATACCAAAGCCATACAAAGACACCACAAGAAAGGAAAGGAAAACTATAGACCATTCTCTCTAATAATCCTAGATGTTAAAATCCTCAACAAAATACTTGCTAAACATATGCAACAACATATCGAATGAACTATACACCATGACCAAGTGGGTTTCATCCATGGCGTGCAAGGATGGTTCAACATAAGAAAATCAACCAATGTAATACACCATATTAACAGAGCAAAAGAATAAAATCACATGATCATCTCCATTCATGCAGAAAAAAGCATTTCACAAAATACAGCACCCTTTCCTGATTAAAAAAAAAAAAAAACTTCAAAGGAGAAAAACTGAAGGAAACTTCCTCAATATGATAAAGGGTATATATGAACAACTCACAGCTAACATCATATTCAATGGTGAAATATTAAAAGCTTTCCCACTAAGGTCTTGAACAAGATAAGGATGCCCACTGTCACTGCTCTTATTTAACATTGTGTTAGAAATACTTGCTTGAGCACTTAGGCAAGAAAAAGATACAAAAGGTGGTAGGATGCCTCTCTCCCACATTGGTGATTCCAAGGATTGAATCCCAGTGAAGACAGGAGGAGAAGGATGAGAAGAGATGGCAGGAAACAGACACAGAGAGTTGCCCAGTGAATGGACACAGTAACAGCAAAAACCAGGGGGGAGGGAATAGATAAAATAAATAAATCCTTAAAGAAAAAAAATGTATCGGGGAGGAAGATACGGGTTTTTTTTTAAATTGATGTCTGCTCGTTGTTTGTCTTCTTTAGGAGGCACCGGGAACTGAACCTGGTACCTTCTGTGTGGCAGGCAGGTGCCCAATTGCCTGAGCCACATCTGCTCCCGAAAACCTTTTGAATTGTTTTTATCAAGAAATGATGTTGGATTTCCTCAAATGCCTTTTCTATATCAATTGATATGACAATGTGATTTTTTTTCCCTATTATTTGTTAATGTGGTGTATTACATTAATTGATTTTCTTATGTTGAACCACCCTTTCATACCAGGAATAAAACCCACTTGATCACAGTGTATAATTCTTTTAATATGCTTTGCAAGTATTTTGTTGAGAATTTTTACATCTATATTCCGTAGAAAGATTGGTCTGCAATTTTCTTTGCTTGAAGTATCTTTATCTGGCTTTGGTATTAGGGTGATGTTGGCATCCTAAAGTCTGTTGGGTAATTTTCCCTCCTTTTCAATTTTTTTGGAAGAGTTTAAACAGGATTGGTATTAATTCTTCTTAAAATGTTTTGTAGAATTCAAATGATCTTGGACATTTCCTTGTTGAAATATTTTTTCGACTGATTCAATCTCTTTAATTGTGATTGGTTTATTGAGTTACTGTATTACTTGTACAGTCTGTGTAAGTTATTTGTGCACTTCTAGGAACTTTCCATTTCATCTAGGTTGTCAATTTTTTGGCATACAGTTTCACATAATATCCTCCTATGATCCTTTTTATTTCTCTGGGGTCAGTTGTAATGTCTCCTCTTTCATTCCTGATTTTATTTATTTGCATTGTCTCTCTTTCTTCTTTGTTAGTCTTCCTATGGGTTTGTTGATTTTATTGATTTTCTCAAAGAACCAGCTTTTGGTTTTGTTGATTTTTGCTGTTGTTTTTTGTTGTTGTTCTCAATTTCATTTATTCTTGCTTTAATCTTTGTTATTTCTTTCTTTCTGCTTACTTTGGCAGTGGTTTTTTTTGTTTGTTTGTTTGTTTGTTTGTTTGTTTGTTTGTTTGTTTGTTTCTAGTTTCTCCAGTTATTCAGTTAGATCTTTGAGTTTAGCTCTTTCTTCTTTTTTTTATAAAGGCATTTAGGGCTATAAATTTCTCTCTCAGAACTGGCTTTGGTGTACCCCATAAGTTTTTATAAGTTGTGTTCTCATTTGCATTCATCTCAAGATATTTACTGATTTCTCTTGCAAGTTCTTCTTTGACCTGTTTAGGAGTGTGTTGTTTAGCCTCCATATATTTGCAAATTTCCCCCTTTCCCATCTATTATTGATTTCCACCTTCATTCCATTATAATCAGAGAAGGTGCTTTGTATAATTTCAATCTTCTTGAATTTTTTGAGAGCGTTGTTGTGGCCCAACATGTGTTCTATCCTAGAGAAAGATCCATGAGCACTTGGGAAGAATGTATAACCTACTGATTTCAGGTGTATAGTTCTGAATATGTCTGTCAGGGCCAGCTCTTTTCTCATATTGTTCAAGTTCTATCTTTCCTTGTTGATCTTCTGTTTAGTTGTTCTATCTGATTATGTGGGTGGCATGTTGAAGTCTCCAACTATTATTGTATGGACATTTGTTTCTCCTTTCAGTTTTGCCAGTTCACCTCATGTATTTTATGGCACCCTAGTTAGGTACATAGATATTTATGACTGTTATTCCTTCCTGGTGAATTGTCTCTTTTATTCATATATAATGGCCTTCTACATCTCATCACTTTTTTGTATTTAAATTCTGCTTTGTCAGACACCAGTATAACTACCCCTACTATGGTTTTATTACTATTTGCATGAAATATATTTTTCTAACCATTCACTTTCAGTCTATTTGCATCCTTGGGTTTTAGGTGAGTCTCCTGCAGAGAGCATATAGATGGCTCATGTTATTTTTATCCATTCTGTCAGCTTGTGTCTTTTGATTGGGGAGTTTAATCCATTAACATTCAATGTTATTAGAGTAAAGGCATTACTTACTTCAACCGTTTTATCATTTGGCTTTCATATGTCCTATCTTATTTTTGTCCATCTTTCTACCTTTCTGGTTACACCTTCTGACAGTGTTCACTTCTGCACTCTCCACTAAGCCTCTCTCCCTTGTCTTTTCCTTTATGGCTGCAGAACTCCCTTTAGTGTTTCCTGCAGAACTGGATTCTTGTTTTTGAACTCTCTTAGTTTCTGCTTATCTGTGAATATTTTAAACTCACTGTCATATTTAAAGGACAATTTTTTAGGACAAAGAATTCTTGTCTGTCAGTTTTCTCTTTCAGTATCTTGAGTATATCATACCACTGCCTTCTTGCCTTCATGGGTTTCTGAAGAGAAATCTTCACTAAGTCTTATTGGATGGCCCTTGTATGTAATGTTTCACTTCTCCTTCTCCCTTGCTTCTTTCAGAATTTTCTCTTTATCTTTGGCATTGTCCTTCTGAATATTAAGTGCCTTGGGGTAGGTCTCTTTGGATTTATTCTAATTGGAGTACTCTCTGCTTCCTGGACATGTAGATTCATGTATTTCATGAGAGTTAGGAAATTTTCAGTCATTATATCCTCAAATACACTTTCTGCCCCCTTTTTCCTTCTTTTCTCCCTCTGGAATTCCCATAACACATCTGTCAGTGACCTTCATGCTATCATTTAACTCCCTGAGCCTCTGCTCAATTTTTTCCATTCCTTTCTCTCTCTGTCCTCTCTTTTCAATTTCAGTTCTTCTTTCCTCTATGTCGCTGATTCTTTCTTCCATGATTTAAAATCTGTTGTTGTGTGTCCCTGTTGTATTTTTAATGCCACTTATTGTGTCTTTCATTCCCATAAGCTCTGTTTTTTTTATACAAGATTTTAAATTTTTCTTGTGCTCACCTAGTATCTTCTTAATGAATTTTATTTCTTTAGCCATTTTGTCCTTCAACAACATCATTTGATTTAGGAGATTTGTATGAACCTCATTGATTCACTTTTTCAAGTCCTGTGTCTCATCTGGAGCTTTGATTTGTTCCTTTGAATGAGTCATATCTTCCTTTTTCTTTGTATGGCTTGTAAATTTTTGCTGATGTCTAAGCATCTGATTCTGATGCTGAATTTACTTGTTGTTGTTTCTCTCTCTTATCTGGGGATTTACTGTTAAGTAGCTGTGTGTTACCAGTGTTCTTTGACTTTTGGTACAACTTGTTCTAGATATTTAGATTTGCCCTTTTTTAACTGCTCTAACCAGAACTAAAAACCCAGTAATGGTGCACAGTCCAGGTTCCAAGGTCCTTGGAGAGGAGGGCAGAAAAGGCACCTAATTGCTTCTTTCATTATTTTTTATTTTTCCTTTTCCATGAAATTTTCTGGTCTGCCAGCACATGGCATTCTTTGACAGCCCTCTCAGCTCAGACCCCAAATGCTAGGGGGGAATGCATTCAGTGTAACTTCATTGCAGGCAGTGCAGAAGCAATGTCCATGGGGTTGGCCAAACCTGACAAATAAAGTTTCTCAGAGGCTATTCTCCACCCTTGGCTGGATGCACCTTCCTTCTCTCTGCTTCCTCAGTAAACATCCTGGGGCAGTAGTGAGAGTGTTTAAGAAGGCAAATTACCTTTAGCTCCCTGCCAACTCTTAGTGCAAACAATGCCATGGCCTCACCTGGCCTGGAACTTTGAGACCTCTCCAATGCAGCAGACCAATTTTGCTGACCAAATCCTAAATTTGTGGTAGGTTGTGTCCCTCCGTCTCTCCTTTCTTGGAAAAGAGGACCACTGCAAGCCCCTCAGTCTGCAGCCACTGAAGTCCACAGCCACTGCAGTCCCCAGACTGCTGTTTGTTTCATGGGTGGAGGGATGGACTCCTGCTGCTACATGTGCAGCCTTAGTCACGGAATTTTTCAGCTAGGTGAGACTCCTTTCCTTTGCTTCTCTCTCTTCTGGGTGATGTCTCATCTTCCCCTGGTGTCCTGAGCTTCAAAGCAGTCCTCCAGACAGACTCCACTTATCCTCTAGCTATTTTTTCTGAGAGAGAAGTGATCCCTTTGCTTCTCTAATCCTCCTTCTTCCCAGAAGTCTAAAAGATAGATACATTGACAAATGGAACTGAATGGGAACTCAGAATTAGATCCTCATATCTGTAATCAAGTGATTTTTTAAAAGGCTGTTAAGCCCAATCAGCTGTGCCAGAACAGTCCATTCAACAAATGATGCTATGAGAACTGGATATTCATAGCAAAAGAAAAAGGACCCCATCTCACATCTTGTATAAAAATTAACTCAAAATAGGTCAAGGACCCAAAAGCTATAACCATAAAACTCCTAAAGAAAAAAGTAGGGAAACATTTCCAAGATCTTGTGGGACACTTTAGATTGTTAAAACTTATGCATAAAACAGGAGCAACAGAAGAAAAAAATAGACGAATGGGACCTCCTCAAAATTAAACACTTTTGTTCTTCAAAATACTTTGTCAAAAAGTGAAAAGGCAGCTTACTTAATGGGAGAAAATATTTGGAAACCACATATCAGATAAGGGTTTGATACCCATGTTATATAGAGAGATAATACAACTTAATGATAAAAAGATAAGCAAACTAATTTAAAAATGAACAAAATACTTAATAAACATTTTTTCAAAGAGAAAATACAAATGACCAAAAAACACATGAAAAAATGTTCAACATCACTAGCTATTAGGGAAATGCAAATCAAAAGGACAATGAGATACCAATTCACACCTTATAAAATAGCCATTATTCGAAAACACAAAAAGCTACAAGTGCTGGAAAGGATGTGATGAAATAGGAACACTCCTTCACTGTTGGTGGGAATATAGAATGGTGCAGCCTCTGTAGAAGACAGTTTGGCAGTACCTCAGGAATCTGAATCTAGAAATGCTGTATGACCCAGCAATCCCATTGCTAGGAATATAATCAGAAGAACTGGAAGCAAGGACATGAACTGACATTTGCACACTGATATTCATAGATAGCACCATTATTCACAGCCCAGTGTCTATCAACTGATGAATGGATAAACAAAATGTGGCGTATACATACAGTGGAATACTATTCAGGTGTAAGATGAAATGAAATTGGGATGCATATTGCAACATGGATAAACCTTGAGGATATTACATTGAGTGAAATAAGCCAGACACAAAAGGACAAATATGGTATGGTCTCAGTAATATGAACCAAATATGATGTGTAAACTCCCAAAGATAAACTCTAGAGTATAGGTTACTAGGAGACAGAATGTGGGTTCAGAATGGGAGCTGATGCTTAATGTATGTAGATTTTAAATAAGGTTTAATGTAGAAGTGTGGAAATGAATAGAGTTGATGGTAACACATTATAATGAGTATAACTAACACCACAGATTTATAAATGTGATTGTGGCTGAAAGGAGCAGTCTTTGGACATAAATGTCAATTGAAAGGAAGCTAAAAAATAATGTAGGGACAGTATAACATACTGATTTCAGTGGTGGATGAAGATTGTGGTTAATAGTATAAATATACAAATGCAATTTTTTACAAAGTATAAATATAAGAATGCACTTTTTTACAAAGTGCTAAGAATATGGTGATACACAACTAATGTAACTTTTGGATGGTAGTTAACAGTAATATTGTAATATTTTACAGCAATGGCAAGAAGATATTATTTCAATACTAAGGGACAACTATAGAGGAGTATAAGGGGGTATGGTATTTTTCCTTTTGAAGTAATGAAAATGTTCTAAAATTGACCGAGTTGATGAAAACAACTCTGTGATGAATATGAGAGCCACTGAGTATACACTTTGAATGGTTTGTACAAAGCATGAGACTATATAACATAGGGAATCAAGTGGTGGAAATTGGACTGTGGTTAACAGAGCAAATACGAGAACATTCTGTCATGAACTATAACAAATATATAATACTAATACAGGGTGCTAAAACTTGGGTGGGTTGGGGGAAAAGACACCATATGTAAGATAGGCTATATAGTTAGTAATATTTTGATGATGCTCTTTCATAGTTTGTAACAAATGTTTCACAACAATGCAAGGTGTTGGTGGTGGGGTAATAAATGGGAACCCTATAAGATGATATGCATGTTTGTTTTGTAAGTTAACTTTTACTACACACTTGTCTGTTTGTATAAATGATATACTTCAATAATTTTTTATGAAGTAAAAGAATGTTAATGTATGAATGATATACTTCAATATTTTTTTCAAAAAGGTGATAATAAAATAGATTGTTTGCTATTGTGGACGTTATCTTGTGTTGGCAGAAGAACTTGTAACATTGATATAAAGATAGTTGGTTGCCAGAGGTTCTGAAGCGAGTGGGGGAATGAATGGATGGAACAGGGCATATCTAGGGGTGTGAGAGTCTTCTGTATAACTGCAATGATGGATGCATGACATTATGCATATTGTCAAGGCCTATGGAACTGTATAGCACAAAGTGAAAGCCATAATGTAAACTATAGACTTTGGTTAGTAACAATGCTTTAATATTGGTTTATCAATTGCAGCAAATGTACCACACTAATCTAAGATGTCAATAATAGGGATACCTATGTGTGTGGGTGCGGGGTGGGGGTCTTATATAGGAATTACCTATTCTTTTGATATAATTTTTCCATAAATATAAATCTAAAACTTTTCTGAAAATACAGTTAAAAAAAAATACTAAGTGAAATAAGGTAATAGTAGGAGTGGTCCCTCTGACCATCCCTCCATTGACCCACCTGTGGAATTTGTGCTTCTCATTCCTGCAAATTTAGATTATGCTGGGTTTGATATATTGGCCTCAAGTGTGAAGAGAAATTTCCACCTGTGGGTACAGTAAGTGTCCCAATGAATCAGAAACTGGAGCTACCACCTAGCAACTTTTGTCTCCTAATGCCAGTGTAACAATAGGCAAAGGAAAAAATTACTGTTCTGAGGTAATAACCCTGTTTTCTGTCAAGAACTAGGGTTGCTACTACACGCATGAACAGAAAGGAGTATTCTGAATCTCAAGGGAGTCACCTAGCATCTCTTAGTGCATCTATTCTCAGTGATAAAATATGAATATCCAATTGCAGCAGTCAAGGCCCAAAAAGGGAAAGGCAATAGAGTGCTCAGTCCACTCCAAGATAAAGGTCTGGGTAATCCCACCAAACAAGCAACCTAAATTAGACAAGATGATAGCTAATAGTGAGGAAAACATAAAACTGGTGGTTGGGAATGAAGATGACTAATATAAATTATGATTCTGGAACCACATTCAGTAGCAGGAACTTTATCTTAATAACCCTCTCTAAGAATTTTTAAGTGACTATAACTAGTAGCAAATTTAAAGGACTGTTTCCTCATCCAGGAAGGAAATGACAACCTGTTTTTCTCACAAAAACAGAGAACCCAAATTATGATATCAAGGGATGGATTGCATCAGCATGAATTTATGCCCCTCTTCAGTTCACTCAGTCCCAACTGCCTGTCAGATCATTGGCAACTTGCTGATAGAAGGTTCATGGATGTCATCAATATCGCTTTATCTCCTAATACCACCAATTCTCATGACCTGCCATGAACTAAGAGCCAGGCTCCAATAGACCCTCCTTTTGCAGGCTTCAATGAAAACAAATGCAGCTTCTGCACAAGGTTTGAATTCTCAGTCCCAAGGATGCTCTGGCTTTGTTCGCTTCTTTCAGCTTCAAGAGAAGAGCCATTCCATGAGCTGTGGGGTCTGGCTTTCCAGTGATTACCTGAAGGGTTGAGGTTCACAACCTGGAATTTCAAGAGAGTTAGTCAGCTGAACCAAAGTATAGTGGTTCCATATGGTTTATCTAGGTACATTCAATTTGACCGAGCAACCAGCTGTGTTTTCTCATAAAGCTTTAGAAATCTCTATCATGTGCTACTTTTATTTATTTTCTCTCCTTGGCCTCATTTCCCTTTTCTTCTCACTCTACCTGCTCTGAAATTGCAAGCCTCCATAAACTTTTAGCACAAAAGCATTGTTCCAGTCCCTATTTTCTAGAGAACTCAGGCTAAGACATCCTCCTATGTCTCTTTGTCATCAGCATCATATATATTCAGTTGCACAGGTCACAAACCTGAAGGTTGTTCCTAGACACTTCCCTCTTATGCAAACCCCATATTGACTTCCCATACCCTACCAGATGAAGTCTAAGCAATGAAACATAATGAACAGCTTCTGCCATCTATTTGACCACTTCTCTTGTGGTTTTCTTTGCATGACTCCCCCCAGCTACAGTGTTCTACTTGCAGGATGTTTTGTACCTCCTTCCACACATCTTCTAATGATTGCCTTAAATTCTCCATTCTCTACTCACAGTATTACCCTAGCAACCAGTGTCCACTTAGTGAAAAACTATTCATCCCTAAAGTTGAAGCTCATGGGTCACCTCTGTGAAGCTGTAATTGGCACTGCTGAAAGAAAGATAGATTAAGAAAAATGAATAAACATCTAGCACTTATACAGTCTTTACTCTGTATCAGGTACTATCCTGGGTACTTTGCATAAAATTCAAACTTCTTGTCCTCATAAGAGTCCAGAAAACCATTATTATTCCAACTTTGCTGATGAGGAAACTGAAACACAGAGAAGTTAGATTACTCAGGTAGTCCAATATTCAAACTAGCACCCTTGCTCTTAATAATCATACTATCCTGCCCCATCATTACACTAACGTGCCTGGTTAGGCATGTTATAGTCTCTATGTTCTTCTATCACAGCACTGATGACAATGGTTGATTCCCTTCTTTGTTCATTTATGTGTCGCCCTGAAAAAACTGTTAGTTCCTGGAGTTTAAGATATGGAAATCATGGGAAACGGATGTGGCTCAAGAGGTTCGGCGTCCGTCTACCATATGGAGAGACCAGGGTTCGATCCCCAGTACCTCCCGGTAAAAAAAAAAAGATATGGAAATCACTACTGTTTCTCTAACACACAGCACAGGACCTGGTGCAGAGTAGGTACCCAACAAATAATTGCTGAATAAAATGAATGAATGAATGAATGTAATACAATTTTTAAGAAACTCAGATATTAAGCCTGAGTGTTTAAAAAACACTTTCCCCTGAATTGTATCATTTTATCTTTCCTATATTTCTGTAAAATAGTGGTTCTTCTTATGGTTACACATTTAGTAAGTAGACGAGGCAAGAGTTGAATCCAAATATTTTTAGACAAATCCCTGTGCTTTGCCTGAGTGTATATACTGGCTCATCTGTTGGTCTCTCTGTGATATAAGGTAAAATATTAGGAATAATTCTGCATTTTCAAATTCTTTGGTTCCAGAGGCTAGGTAAAATACCTACATCTCTTGGATTCTTTAAAAAGATGATCAAGCTCATACAGTATTTTACAGTCCCAAAGTTGTACTTTATCAGAATAGATCTATTCTAATAGAAAATCAATTTTGGAAACTATCTAATTTAAAGAAATCAATAACCTATTATAACCAATGTATTGGGTCTCCAGTATGTTAAAGAGAACAGTATTAAGCATTACAAAAGTCTTTACCTTTGATATTAAGGATCTTTCACCTCCCTCAATAATGCTATACCATAATCTTTTGGACTTACCCTTGGTCATCCTCTTAGCAGGATTTATGAACATTTAAATCTATTTAATATATATTCTTCAGTCAAATATTTGAAGTTCATTGAAAGGGTTTCAATGTGTTTTACCATTGACAATTTAATAGAATGAGCCAGAATTTAAATCATTTTCATATCTTGAAAATAATTACCATCTTTCATGTAAATAAACAATCACAAATATTGATTAAACTTCTAAAATATAAAAGGCATTGCACCTGGAACAGATGGAAATAAAATAAACTCCGTGAGAATGAGGATCTTATTTTAACTCATCATTGTATATACACAAAGTGGCACAGTGCTTGGCAAGTAGTAGGTGATAAAATAAAATATTGATGGAATGGACACATAGAATATGAAAAATGCATAGTCCCTGCCCTTGAAAATATTGCAATGTAAGATATTTGAACCACACAAGAACCTATATTGAGCCCATGAACAAGTTTATGCTCCTCAATTGTACAGGAGCATTGGTGGAACCACAGACCAGCCCAAGAGAGCTAATTAGTTATGATATGATATGGAGAGCACTATGTCACTTCATGTAACTTTGTAATCATTGGAAAAGGCTATGGAAAAGTGACCCAGGTCTGCCCAGGGGTCTGAGGATGCTCACTGTAGGGGGTTCTATTTCTCTTGTTTGTCCATCACAAAAAAAGAATGAAGCTATGGGATATGAAGTTTGCTCATTTATAATGAGTTCAGATCTCAAACATGGTAGCTTGAGTCATTCTGTGAACTCTGTGGCCCAGAGGGATATACTAGCATAGGGCCAGGTATATAGTAGGGCTTCATATGCATAGTAGAATAAAAATGAGTAGATAAAATACTTGCTCATAGCCCTAGGAGACAAAAGGGAGACTTCCAGTCAAGTTCTCTATCGGCATCTTGTGGTCATCATTGCACATGACACACAACCTCAAAAACATGACTGAGGAAGAGCCACTCACATTTACAGGTGGATGAGAGAAGAGAGGCTTGGTGGGTGGTAGGTAAGATATGGGGGAAATGCCCTCTAAGGGGAAACCTGGTTCCCACCCTGATGATTGTCCCAGGACTTAGTGGGTATACTGACCTGAAACCAAGGGCCTTAGCAATATATTCTTTACTCACAAAGGCACGTCTCTGGGCTGGAGCAGGACTGAGAAAATGACTTCTGTCGCAGCGTTTAGGCCATCCTGGACCTAAAAGAACAGAGTCTAAGTAGTCCTTGCCAGATTTCTCCAATGGCAATGCTAGCCACTCAGGGTGATATGGTGGCTTGGGGTTATGTACTCCAGAAAAATATGTTCTTAATCCATTCTTGTGTGTGTGAAACCATTCTAAATAGGACCTTTTGATGAGATTACTTCAGTTAAAGTGTGGTCCAACTGAATCAGGCTCTTAATCCTATTACTGGAGGCCTTTTAGAGAAGGCAATAGAGAAAAAAGGACCAGGGAGCAGCCAGAAGCTGGAAGTCAATGGAACCCAGAAGGAAAATGAGACATGCCTCCCTGTTGATTGCCATGTGTTAGAAAAACCAAGGACCAAGGATTGCTAGCATCCAGCCTTAGCCAGTCTCTCCTTTGGAGAGAAAGCTTTGGTTTTCTGATGCTTCGATTTTGGTCTTCTCCTAGCCTCAAAACTGTGATCCAATAAATTCTCATTGTTTAAGCCAACCCATTGTATGGTATTTATTTTAGCAGCTAGGAAAATAAAGCAGATGGGGTGAGGAAATGGAGCATTCTGCCATACAACAGCTGTGTAAAACAAAAAGAAGGCTCTGAACTGGAAAGGGCAAGATTAAGAGGCCATGTGGTCCTAGTTCAGACAAAATGAAGATATGTTATTTAGGGACTTGATCCATCAACCCTGGAATGTTAGACTTGCCCTGCTTACTCCATATACCCCAAAAGACAAGGAAGTAAATGTAGGACAGATCCAGGAAGGAAATTTCCAGCCACCCTAAGCTTAGTGTACAATTCTTTGTAACAGGTTAGCTTTTGGGAGACCCTGGAAGCTATGACTGCTTATTATCAAGCAGCATTTTACATTTTAATGGACAGGGAACAGGAACTCCTGGGAAGAAGCTTGGCCAATGTCCTCAGGGTATCATTTTTGCATAGTCACTGCATTTGTGCTCTCAGGGTGAAATATTTTTCTGAAAGAGGAGGTTTTGCTACATGTGGGTGCTGGCAAAAGCTTCTATTTTCTCTCACGTGTTCCCAGATAACACTGGTACTCTTGCGAAATACTGTCAGGATTTTCTCAACCCAAAGCATAGCAACAATGACATTGATAGCAAGGCTGTGTAGATAACTGGGACCAAAAAGCAGTGAGCAAATGCCACTTGATGCAGTTGATGATGTCAGGGGCATGGTCAAGGGACAAGGACATAGTTGAAATCTAGGAATTCTAAAGGGGAAATGCCAAGAAAAATAATTACTGAGACCTTACTTCTGAGAATCCATCCAAGATGACAAGTCAGAATAGCTAACATATATTTGGTGCTTAATATGTGCACAGAAATGTGATAAGTGTTTTAGAAATATTAATTCATTTCTTCTTCATAATAACTGCATGAGGTAGGTACGTTTACAATCCCCATTTTATACATGAGGAATCTTCGGCACAGAGTGGTTAAGTGTCTTGCTCAAAGTCACAGAGCTACTAAGATGTGGTCTATCTCCTCAGCCAAGACTACAGTACTCCTAGCTGTTGGTGTCAGTTACAAGAAGGTCAAGGGATAACCTGGGACCCCAGTCTCCTACCTCATGGGGATATGGAGAACACAGGGGAAACCAAAGACAGCTACATTCACAGCACCTATTAGATGTTATTTGTAGAAATATTTACCCACACTATGTGATCTGAGAGGGGAGAGGATTAGTAAAGAGAAGAGTGTCACAGGAGTGAGCAGAAAGTGTTATCAGCCCTCTTTCACTCAAATATGTATGTGAGAAATGAGAAGAAGATATGGGTATACTGGTTTGTCCTGAGCCTTATTTCACCCATCTGATGAAGATCAGACCTGTGAAAAGACTGCCTTAAGCCCTAAAAGGTAAAGGTGAGGTATCCTAAGAGGATCTCTGTTGGCATCTAGTTATCAATAAGGAATATGATACAACCTCAAATATGCCTGTGGAAAATTACAACTTAGGAGAAGAGTATGGAGAGCAGAGGTTCACAACTTAGGGATCCAGAGTAAGGTAGGGAGAGGGGGGTGTTCTGTGAAAATAAAACCCCTTGAATCAATCATATGTAAAAGTAATTCTGGTGCATTTATCTGAAAAAGAGTCTATAGCTCGCATCAGATCCGCAATGGGTTCCTAACACGAAAAAAATTAAGAAGCACAGCTTAGGGTTAGCAAGTAGTTTCCAAGAGAGAGGCTTGCTCCAGGCTTGGGATCCTCCAATTGTCTCATAACTTAGTGGGCAGACGTCTGCAGGAAGTCCTCTGCCCTGTGCTCTCTGCTCTCTGCTCACAAAGGCAGATCTCTGGAAGAAACTGCCCTGAGGAGTACTTCCTGATAGAGTTTAGGCCCCTCTTGCATTCGGAGGACAGGTGACCAAGCCCTTCCTGAAAGAGCCTTATTGGGGACTCTCCCCTGTCCTTGGCCTTCAGGTTCTGCCCTGGAAACCCTTGGAGGCCTCTCAGCAGTCCCAGGCTCCCTCTCAGGTCCCAGCCTCCTCTCCTCCCTTTAGGTAAGACCTGTGACCCTGCCTCCTCCCATCTCCATAGCTACCACCACCTGGTCCACCCTTTGGGTCCAGTTTTCCCTGAAGCATGGCTGCAGAGGGGTCCTGAAGCCATCCCTTCCCCTCTACCTTCCCTGGGATTCCAGGTGGCCACACACAGACCATTCCTGCTTTAAGAGCTTGACTATTGATCCTGCAGGGAAACAGGGCACACACAGCAGGACTAGCACATTCAGGAACCACAAACAGCAACGGGCCTTACAGAGGTCTCAAAGTCTCCATCACTGCCCTGCAGTTTCTTTCTCCCTTTTGACTCAGCGATGATACCTGGAAGACTTCTGAGGCTCTTGCCCTCTGCTTTCTTTCCTTAGGGCCCAAATCATCACACCTTCCCCTGCTTTTCCTTGTTGCCTTGAGGGGATATGAAGACCTGATGAGGATATCCAGACAGGATGCAGAGGAGTCTCCACTGACTCCAGTGTGCCACAGTTGTCTCCAGTTTGAATGAAGGAAGTCTCCCAAAGCCCACAGATTAGGTGCCTGTGACCTGGAAGACAAGTGTCAATAAAACAGGAGGTCAGAAGCAGGGATCAGGTCTCAGGTTGTTGGTTCTCACCTGGGGATTTTTTTACTACTGACGCTTGGGCCCCACCCCAAACTAATGAAGTTAGAATGTCTGGGTGTGAGGTCCAGGTTTTAATGTTTCTTCAAAGCTCCCTCAGTGATTTTAAGAGGAAGCCAGGGGTGAGAACCTCTAGGTGATCAGAGGGACTTAATTTGGGGTGCTGAATGAGGTCTGGATAGGTATATGGACAGGTATAAGGGTGCACAAAAATGACCACAGAGAAACACTGAAACGCTTTATCTTAATACCAAGTAATGTGAGAAATAATGGACCCTGAAATTCAACCTTCAGAATCATTTTAAAACATCCCTCTCTCCCTCCCAAAATCCTTTATCTAACCCTCATTCATCTCATATCCCTTATTCTATGTAAAATCACTGAATATCATTACCAAGTCATGTGTAAATCAGACATCTCTGCCTCCAATCTCATCTTTGATCCCAACTCAATCCATCATCCTAAAGAAGGAAGAATTCTCCTGATCTGATCTGATCTCATACACTGCTGAGGCTTTTCCTTAACTCCAGATAAGTTTAACCTCAATTCTTTCCTGCATTACCTAAACCTGACTTGTTAAACTTAAAGATAGATGTGTGGATCAGTGGTGTCAACCAACCTATTGTGCCAGAGATTTGGGCCCATGCTTCCACTTCTTGAGAAAACTGTTCTTAGAAGAAATAAACTGCCATGCATCTGGACAGGAATGGATAGCCATAAGATCTAGAAGTAAGGGAAGAATTTCTAGCTCATCTTTCTCAGAGAAACTAGCATGGACAAGACCAACCCCAAGCCATGCCCTTAAGAAACCCCAAAGATCATGTTTGTCTGGATACCATTTGTGGGTTTGGAGAAAATCTAGGTAAAGGTGAGTTAGATCATCAGGGTTGAGATGAAGGACTTTAGGAGCTTGTCAAAATGGGCAAAGAATTTTCACAAGGTGCCTAAAAGTAATGAAACCAAGGAGGTAAGTACAAACCTCCTCAAAACAACTTGAAACACCATATGACATATCACGTCTCATTTTAGCTCACTTGAATGAGGGAAGATTATAAATGGAGAGGAGAACTTCTCAGGTCAGAGGCAGAAGGGTACAAAATAAGCAGGAATTGAGAGACTGGTCTGAGTTAATGAGACAGATACTGTGAACATTAGAAGGTCTGATTTCATGTGATACAAACTATGGAGTGCTGAAAAATCTTAAAGGTAAATTCACTAAAAATAAGATGCAGATTCTACACGTTGGATGGTTTGTATGGTGTGTGAATACAACTGCTTTAAAAAATAAATAGGATGCAGAAATATATTTCCTATGATTTAATTTGGTTAATGCTTTAAAAGCACCTCTCCTGAAGTGCTTTAAAAGAATGCCATAATGTCTCATGTAGAACAAAATTAAGTGATATATTTGTGGAAATTGTAAGGCTTTCTTTTCCCCTGGAGAATAACTCCACTTTCAAGAAATATAAAACATTACTTTGCTTACTCAGGAAAATACCATCTCTGATTAAAATTCATACATATTTTCAGCTTCTATCAAGGCCTCAGTAACTATTAAATCAGTAGTTCTCAACTAGGGGTGGGGGCAAGGTGATGCAGGAAACATATCAGAAACACTTGGGAAACTTAAAAATTATACATTCACAGTCCACATGTCCCTAACACTCCCAAAGTGTTAAATGAAACTTGTGCACAGGTGAGAGGGATGAAAGTGCAGGGGCCTGCATACATATTTCCCCATTTGAGAAATGGTGAAATATGATGAGGAGTGTGATGCTTTGAAACTGTATGTACCCCCATAAAGTCATATTCTTAAAGGTAATACATTTCTGTGGGTGTAAACCCATTGTGAGTAGGGCCTTTTTTCTTTTTAACAAATTCATTTTATTGATACATATTAATAAAGCATAAATCCATCCAAAGTATACAATCAACGGTATTCAATATAATCACATATTTGTGCGTTTATCACTCCAATCATTCCTAGAGCATTTTCATTATTCCAGTAATAATAACAATAATAAACAAAAACCAACCAAACAAACAAAACTCATCACCTCTCAATCTCTCTATGCGTCCCCTGTCGTACATAGCTGCTATTCTGTTTCTTTCTCTCTAGTTTATTTGTATTTATATTGTGTAAAAAGTCTTATATATGCAATATCACCCATATTCATATTATGCATGAGGTTTCACTATGTTATACAATCCCATGCTACCTTTTTGAGCTCTCCTTCTAGTAATACAAATGTTCTTAGGCTTTGCCTTTCAACCACTGTCATACCTATATAACAGCTCTGCTAGTCACAAACAGCATGAGGTGCTCTCATCATTTCCATTCATTTCCAAAGATTTACAAACAACCTTTTAACCAATTCTAAACAGATTAACCATCAGCTTTCCATTTTATACTCTTATTCTATTTTCTGGTGACCTATATTCTAGTTATTAATTCCATGAGTTTACATAATACATTTAGTTCATAATAGAGCAACCATACAGTAGTTGTCCTTTTGTGTCTGGCTTGCTTCACTCAACATAATGTCCTTCAGGTTCATCCATGTTGTCATATGATTCATGACTTCATTTCTTCTTAATGTTTCATAATATTCCATGGTATGTATATACCACAATTTGTTTATCCAGTCATAAGTTAATGGACACCTGGGCTGTTTCCAACTTTTGGCTATTGTAAATAACACCACTATGAACATCGGTGTGCAGATGTCTATTCGTGTCACTGCTCTCAGTTCTTCTGGGTATGTACTTAGTAATGGTATTGCTGGGTCGCATGGCAAGTCTATATTCAACTTCCTTAGGAACTGCCAAACAGTCTTCCACAGTGACTGTACCATTCTACATTCCCGCCAATAGTGAATAAGCATTCCTATCTCTCCACATCCTCTCCAACATTTATAGTTTTCTGAATGTGTTTTCTTTGTAGCTGCTGTCTTGTTTCTGGTTTGTTGTGTTTCCCCTTTCTTTGTTTCCTTTTTTTTTTTTTTAACGATGTTTTCTACCTATGTTATATCTCTTTTTCCTTCATTTTTCAATCTTCTGTTTTCTGTTATTTTTCTTTCATTTAACCTCTTTTTGTTGGTCTTCAATTTTTCTTTTATTAATTTCTCTCTCTTTCATTCTCTGCTTTCTCTTGTCTTACATTTTTCTTTTTTCTTTTCCTCCCTTCCCATCATTCCAGCCATTGAATTCATTCTATATATTTTTCTCTATTTTGTTTCTCATTTCATTGTTTCTATTCCACTTTTTAATAATTATTCCTCTATACTTCTTATGATTTCTTACTCATGTTAATTATTTATTTTCCTAGGTCTTGTACAGGTCCTTTTCTACATTTTATTATTATTATTATTATTACTATTGTACTTTTTCTCTTCTTATCTCTTTACTTTCTTCTGGTCCTAATTTTTTTTCAAAGGAACATAAACAACAGCAAGGAAATAGAAAAAGGGGAATGAAGTGTCAAAGTGAAACCTTACCACAAACACACATACAAAAAAAAACTAAAATAAAACCCTAGAGTAGAAAAAGAAGCTAACCAACTAAATAAATCCATCAAGATAAACAGATGCTTAGACATCAACAAAAAATTACAAGCCATACTAAGAAACAGAAAGACATAGCCCAGTCCAAAAAACAAACTATAAAACAGGAGGAGAACAGAACATGGGACAACTAATCAGAGATGTCCAAACAAATATCATGAATCAACTTAATGAAGTGAAGGAAGAGATTAAGAATATTAAGAAGACACTGAAAGAACATACTGAAGAAATTATAAACATACATAAAAAGATTACAGATATGATGGTGATGAATGGCACAATGTAAGAAATCGAAAATACACTGGAAGCACATAACAGCAGGTTTGAACAGGCAGAGGAAAGAATCAGTGATGTGGAGGACAGTATGCTGAAATCAGACAGATAGTAGAAAAGATAGATAAAAAGATAGAAAAAATCAAGCAGGGACTTAGGTACTTGTATGACAACACAAAACACACAAACATATGCAATATATGCATCCCATGGAGGAAGAGAAGGGAAAGGGGGCAGAAGGAGTGTTGGAGGAAATAATGGCTGAAAATTTCCCAACTCTTTTGAGGGACATGGACATACATGTCCAGGAAGCACAGCACACCCGAAACAGTATAAATCCTAACAGGTCTACCCCAAGACATATAGTTATCAAATTGTCCAATGCTCAAGACAAAAAGAGAATGCTGAAAACTTCAAGAGAAAAGAGATCCATCATGACCAAGGGAAGCTTGATAAGATTAAGTGCTGATTTCTCATCTGAAACCATGGAGGCAAGAAGGCAGTGGTATGACATAGTTAAGGTGCTAAAAGAAAAAACTGCTAACCAAAAATTCTGTATCCAGCAAAGGTGACATTCAAAAATGAAGGAGAGGCCACAAAGAGAGATCTGTCAGTGCCATGGCTGCAGCGAACCCTTGGGACCCAGTGTCTGCACCAAATGCTGCTAGGCTACTGCTGGGCCAATTCCTAGCTTCGGGTCTCGTCACTCAGGAGATGTTAAATGTATCTAAGAAATCGGCTTCTTGCTTTGTGAACTTCTCAAGACTACATCAGATCACAAACATTCAGGCTGAAATCTACCAGAAAAACTTGGAATTTGAACTCCTGAAACTAGAAAAAGATGCAGCAGATGTTCATCCTTTCTTTTGGGGAGGAATCAGGAACTGAACCTGGGACCTCCCATGTGGGAAGGAGGCACTCAATTGCTTGGGTCACGGCCAGCTCTCTGTCTTGCTCATCTTCTCTGGGAGGCACCAGGAGTCAAACCTGGGATCTCCCATGTGGTAGGCAGCAGCTCAGTTGCTTGAGCCACATTTGCTTCCCAAATTTCAGCTTTTTATTGATTACCTTAAATGAGCATCAAGCAACAAAATTGTGAGGTATCATAATTTTTTCTAAATATTCCCCCTAAGCTAACAAAGTCTTCTATTTCTGTGTTTGAGTAGACATCCTGTTGGCATGACTAGTGCAAGTAGCATGAAAAGTGACTAAGTTGGAAGCACCTAAATGTCAGTAGAACATAAGGAATGGTTGGCTGTTGGGATAATATTAAAACTGACTGAGACACAGAATATAATGGAAGACTTCTTTGTTCATGTTAGAGACAGTTACATTTGTTCTTTTATTTAATATATTTTTTTTAATATTTAAGATAGTTTTATTCATTCCACATATTTATTAGCATGCCATAATGTCAAATATCATTTTTTTTTACTTTATTTTGTACATTTAATAATTGAAAACATAAGCAATAAAAAACTAAAAAGTAAACACAGATGAATAAATATATACATTTCTCAATTAAATGTAATGGAAACAAACTGTGGTCTATTCACACAATGGAATATTATGCAGCTGTAAGAAGAAATGAAGTCATAAAGCATATGGCAACATGGATGAATCAACTTATGTTGAGTGAAGCAAGCCAGACACAAAAGGACAAATACCGCATGAATGCATTACTATGAACCAAATATATTGTGTAATATTTAATACTTTTTAATTATTTTTTTGAAATGCTTTGGATTACATAATTGTTACGTGAGGGATGTGGGAGATTCCCATGTGCCCTGCTCCCTACCCATCCCACACTTTCTCACACTGGCAGCATCCTTGGTTGGTGTGGTACATTTATTGCAGTTGATGGGCACATGTTGAAGCATTGCCACTGACCATGGATTGTAGTTTGCATTGTGGTTTGTGCTCTGTCCCGCACAATTTTGTGGGTTGTGACAGGGTATGTGGTGGCCTGTGTCTGTTGTTGCAGCATCACTCAGAACAGTTCCAGTGTCCTGAAGGTGCCTCCATGATGCACCTGTTTTTCCCTCTCCCTCCCTTGGCCTCCAGGGGCCACTGAATCCACATTGATGATAGGGGATCTTCCATTGCTGGAGTAACAGTGGGTCTGTGGTAAGGTGCCAAAGGGTCTGCTCTGGTCCATGGTTCATTCCCCAGTCCTGGGAGTTCTGGGATGGTGGTGCCCACTCTGCCTCTAGTTGGGGAGGGGGGGCTTGGATCCCATGGGGCAGATGGGTGGAGCTGTCTTGTTTGCAGTTGAAGGCTCTCTCTGTTACTTGGGGTGGGTGTTGCCCATTGTTGTCTCCTTATTGGTTGTATTGGGTGGGTCTGGTGGGCTGGAGAGTGGTTGTTGTGGCTCTGTTGAGATTTGGAGCCCAGCTGACACATGGAGAGCCCAAGGATTTGAGTTTCTTGGATGTGCACCTATCAGGTCTGGTGCTAACTATGGGTTCAAATGGAGGGGATAGGGGAGCCATGTGTGGGGAAACCATGGATGAGTCCAGCTCTGCCACAATGGGGAACATGGATTCCAGGGTAGGGCCCACTGGTGGGTCTGGACTACTGGGCTGCCTGCCCTGCCTAATGTTGTCTGGATGTCTCTAAAGCCCTCAGGAGCCCTGCTATGTGAGGCAATATTTACTGTGGTGGTCAATGAGATCCTGCTGAGACGAGCAAGGCATGGCCTCTGGGGTGACCTCCCCGTTCACTTTGAAGTCTCTTGGCCATGGAAACTCGTTTGTATTTGCCCTTTCCCCCTTTTTGTCAAGGTATTTTTCTAGGTGCATTGTTGGTTGATGCTTGGTGATGATCCCTTAGTGCCAGGGAGGCTCATCCCAGGAGTCATGTCCCAAGTTGGAGGTGGAGGGTAAGGTACCGCATTTGTATGCTAGGTTCAGCTTGGAGAGATGCCACATTTGGGTGATGGGGAGGCTCTCAGGAGGTAACTCTTGAGTAACATATAATGCTAGGCTGGGTTTCAATTTCAAAAGAAAATGGTCATGGGTACAGTCGTCAATGTCAGGGCCCATCACAATGCTCCATCCTCCATCGCTGGGCACTGCCCCGTACTCGGGGGATTCTTGCTGTCCCATTGCAGAGTGTGGCAGAGCTCCCCAGGATGGGGACTCAATATACTTTTGGTTGTTGTGTGGATCTCCACCCACTGTGATGGTGCCCCATGAACACTTGAGCACATGCATATGCCTTAGCGGTTACATTTATTCTTTGACTCAGCAGTCCCATTCCTAGGGATTGATTCTGAAGATACATACACCTTAATAATATGAAAATAAATATGCACAAGTTTATTGATTGTAGAATTTTTGTAATTGCAAAATACTGGAAACAACCTCAATAATCATGCATAGGAAATTAGTTGAATAAATTTCAGTACAGTCACAACAGAGAACTCTGCAGAATGAAGATACCTATGAATTGACTAGTGATTACCAGGATATATTCTTACAGGAAAAGACCAAAGTGCAAAAAGGTATGCTACCTTTTCTGTAAGAAAGGAAGAGAAATATAAATGTGTGTGGTGGGTGTATTTATTTGCTTGCTTCTGCAAAAACAAATGTACAAGAACAGGAACAGTGGAAGGGATAATACAGTGAGTGACATCTCTGAGGATAGCTTTTTGTACAGTTTTGACTTTGGAACCTTGTTAGTGACTTATATAGTTAAAAAATTAAATCAAAAGAATGAGAGTAAAATGGAAAATTGATTAGAGACTAAAACATGTAAACTCAACTATTTCACATGAATGAATAATGACATAGAAGGAAAAAAAGAGGTAGTCTAAATTTTTTTTTTTGAGGTACTGGGGCCAGGGATTGAACACAGGAGCTCATAAGTGGGAAGCCGGTGCTCAACCATGAGCCATATTGGCTCCCTTGGGTTGGTTTCTTGGTTTGTTTGCTTAGTGTTTGTTTTTGTTTTTAGAAGGCACCCAGAACTGAACCCGAGAAGTCCCATGTGGGAAGCAGGTGCTCAACCACTTGAGCCATATAAACTCCCCAAAATAATTTTTGAGCACAGTTCTCTGACTATATACTGTCAGTATAAGACAAAAAGAATTTCAAAGAAATCTTGAAATATAAGATTAAGCAAATGAGTAAATATGTTGTTGAAAGCCAAGGTTCTCCCTAAGGGAGAAAGGAGATAAAATATGGAAGTGGGATACAAGGAAGCCTCTAAGGAGTTGGATTGGAAGTAGAGGTATCAATATGAAGTCATGATTTTAAAATATATATGTGGGGTTATTTTTGGTTTTTGGTTTTGGTTGTTGCTCTTGTTTTCCTATCTCTGCCCACTGACAGGGCCTAGATGAATGACACCCTATTGGTAATGAGCACACTTAGTGCCCAGATCTTGTTTCCAAATAAATATTCATGACCAAAGGAAAAGGGCATCTTGGAGAAAAGGCTGAGCCAAGGGTAAGGGTAGGGAAGGTACAAGATGAGCTTGGAAAATTTTGTGCTAGAATGTAAGGAAGTGTTCAAAAAATGATTGGTATGAGGACAAAAATGATGTCAAAAGCACACAGGAGCTTTTCAATGGGCTCCCAATGGCCAACATAAACTAAATAATCATGGTAATGAATTATAAACTACTGAATTAAAAAAGAATTCATGATCCAAGTAAAGAATGGAGTTTAATTAATAGTAATGTAACAATGGCAGTTTCTTAGTTTTGACAAATGTATCATGGTAATGTCAGATGTTAACAGTGGGAGAAACTGACTGAGCAATATAGGAGTTCTGTTTACTGTCTTTACAACTTTTCTGTAGATATAAAATTATTCCTAAATAAAAAGTATATTTTTTAAAAATGAAGGAGAGTTCAAAATATTCACAGATAAACAGAAATTAAGAGAGTTTGTCAACAAGAAACCTGCCCTTCAAGAAATAGTAAAGGTAGTTCTGCAGGTTGAAAGGAAAACACAGAAGAAAAGGGGTTGGAGGAGAGTGTAGGAATGAAAATTATTGGTAAGACTAAATAAAAAAAATAAAAAGAAATATAAAAACAACATATTCCATCTAAACCTAAAGAAAATATGGCTAGTGTAAGTAATGCCTTGACAGTAATAAAATTGAATGTTAATGGATTAAACTCTCCAATCAAGAGACACAGATTGGCAGAATAGATAAAGAAATATGGTCTATCTATACTCTGTATACAAGAAACTCACCTTAGATCCAGGTACACAAGGAGGTTGCAAGTGAATGGTTAGAAAACAATTTTACATGTACACAATAACCAAAAAGGCAGGAGTAGCTATATTAATATTGGAAGGTATAGACTTTAAATGCAAAGCTATTGTAAGAGAAAAAGGACACTATATATTAATAAAAGAGGTAATCTATCAAGAAGAAAGAACAATCATAAACATTTATGCACCTAACTAGGGCACATCAAAATACATGAGGCAAATATTGGAAAAGCTAAGTTGAGGAATAGATGCCTATACAATTATAGTGGGGGAATTTAATATACCATTATCAGCATTAGAGAGAACATCTTGAAAGAGGCCCAATGAAGAATCAGAGACCTGGAAAAATACATTAGGGGATCTAGACCTATAGACACATACAGAACATTACATCAAAATACAGCAGGATATACATTCTTAAGTTCACGTGGATCATTCTCCAGAAAAGACCATATGCTAGGCCACAGAACAACTCTCAACGAATTCAGAAAGACTGAAATTGCACAAAGTAATTTCTCTGACCACAATGGAATTAAGTTGGAAGTCATTAAGGGACAGAAAAAAACATTAGGCACAAAGATATGGAAGTTAAACAACACATTCACGACCAACAGTGGATCAAGGAGGAAACTGAAAAAGAAATAAAAAACTACCTTGAAACAATAAAAAAATGACAACACAACATATCAAAACCTATGGGATGATATTTTAGGTAATCTAAGCACCTCTTAAAATATATGTATATATATATATATATAAATAACATTTTTGTAAGCAAATACACATATATGCATATATATTTATATATCATTTTACAAATGTTTGTATGTATTGTGAGAATTTTGATTTTTACCCATAATAAAAAAAAAAAAAAAAACCTATGGGATGCAGCAAAAGCAGTGCTGAGAGGGAAAATTATACCCTAAATGCCTACATTAAAAAAGAAGAAAGAGCTAAAAGAAAAGACCTAACCTTGAGGAATTAGAAAAAGAACAACAAACTAATCCAAAAGCAGTAGAAAGAAGTAAATAACAAAGATTAGAGCAGAACTAAATAAAACTGAAATTAAGAAAGCACTAGAAAAAATCAACAAAAACCGGAAGCTGATTCTTTGAGAAGATTAATAAAATTGACAAACCCTTAGGTAGATTAACAAAGACAAAAAGAGAGAAGATGCAAATACATAAAATAAGAAACGAGGAAGGGGATATCACCACTGACCCCACTGAAATAAAGAGTATCATAAGAAGATACTTTGAAAAATTGTATGCCAACAAGATGGATAATTTAGAGGAAATGGAAAAATTCCTAGAAACACACAAGCAGCCTACACTGACAAAAGAAGAAATCGATGAACTCAACAAACTAATCACAACTAACGAGACTGAATTACTCATCAAAAACCTCCCAATTAAGAAGAGTCCACACCAGATGGCTTCACAGGTGAATTTTACCAAGCATTCCGGAAAGAACTAACACCAGTCCTGCTTAAACTCTTCCAAAAAATAGAAGTGAAGGGAACATTGCCTAACTCATTCTATGATGCCAACATCACCCTAATACCAAAACCAAATAAAGATACCACGAGAAAGGAAAACTATACACCAGTATTTCTAATGAACCTATATGCTAAAATCCTCAACAAAATACTTGCTAATGGTATTCAACAACACATCAAACAAATTATACACCATGACCAAGTGGGCTTCTTCCCCAGTATGCATGGATGGTTCAACATAAGAAAATCAATCAATGTAATACACCACATAAAAAGATAGAAAGAAAAAAATCATATGACGATCTCTATAGATACAGAAAAAGCATTTGACAAAACACAGCACCCTTTTCTAATGAAAACATTTCAAAAACTAGGAATAGAAGGAAACTTCCTCAACATGATAAAGAGTATAAGAGAAAAACCCACAGCTAACATCATATTCAATGGTGAAATCCTAAAAGCTTTCCCACAAATATCTGGAACACGACAAAGATGCCAACTGTCACCGCTCTTACTTAACATTGTGTTAGAAGTACTTGCTCAAACACTTAGGCAAGAAAAAGATATAAAAGGCATCCAAATTGAAAATGAAGAAATAAAAATTTCACTATTTGCAGATGACATGGTCCCATACATAGAAAGGCCTGAGAAATTCACAACAAAGCTTGTAGAGCTTATAAATGAGTTCAGTAAAGTGGCAGGTTATAGGATTAATGTGCAAGAATCAGTAGCACTGCTGTACAACAATAATGAGCAATCTCAGGAGGAAATCAAGAAAAAAATCCATTTAAAATAGCAATTAAAAGAATCAAATACCTAGGAATAAATTTTTTTTTTAAAGATTTTTTATTTATTTATTCATTTATCCCCCCCCCTTGCTGCTTGTGCTCGCCAGGTCAGCCAACCACGCCGCGCGGGCGGGCCCGCCCTCACCAGGAGGCCCCGGGAACCGAACCCGGGGCCTCCCACATGGCAAACGGGAGCCCCACCGATTGAGCCACAGCCGCTTCCCCCTAGGAATAAATTTAACTAAAGATGTAAATGACTTGTATGCAGAAAACTACACAACACTGTTAAAGGAAATCAAAGAAGACCTAAACAAATGGAAGAATACTCCCTGTTCATGGATAGGAAGACTAAACATCATTAAGAGGTCTATCCTACCCAAATGGATTTACAGATTTAATGTAATCTTAATAAAAATTACCACAGCATTTTTTACTGAATTGGAAAAGCTAACTATGAAATTTATCTGGAAGGGCAAGAGGCCCCAAATAGCCAAAGACATATGGAAAAAGAAAAATGAAATCAGAGGAATCATACTATCTGACTTGAAAACCTATTACAAAGCTACAGTGTTCAAAACTGCATTGTATTGGCACAAGGAAAGACATATTGATCAATGGAACCAAACTAAAAGTTCTGATATATAGATCCTCACATATACAATCATATGATATTCAACAAAGCCACAAAGCCCGCTCAACTGGGAGAGAATGGCCTCTTCAACAGATGGTGCTTGGAGAACTGGATATCCATATCCAAAAGAATGAGAGAGGAACACCATCTCACACCTTATACAAAAATCAACTCAAGATGGATCAAAGATCTAAATATAAGAGCCAAGACTATAAAGACTTTGGAAAATAATGTAGGGAAACATCTACAGGACCTTGTAATAGGAAATGGTTTCATGAACTTCACACCCAAAGCATGAGCAGCACAAGAAAAAAATAGATAAATGGGATCTCCTCAAAATTAAAAACTTTTGCACCTCAAAGGAGGTTATCAGGAAAGTAAAAAGGCAACCTACCCAATAGGAGAAAATATTTGGCAACCATATATCTGATAGGGCCCTACTATCCAGCATATAAAAAGAAATCCTACACCTTGAAAATAAAGGACAAACAACCCATTTAAAAAATGGGCAAGCATTTCTCCAAGGAAGAAATACAAATGGCTAAAAAGCACATGAAAAGATGCTTAATATCACTAGCTATTAGGGAAATGCAAATAAAAACTACAATGAGATACCATCTTACACCCATTAGACTGGCGGCTATTAAAAAAACAGAGGACTATAAGTGTTGGAGAGGATGTGGAGGAATGGAAACCCGCATCACCCGCTGGTGGGATGTAGAATGGTCCAGCCATGGTGGAGGACAGTTTGGCAGCTCCTCAAAAAACTAACTATAACCGCCATATGATCCAGCAATTCCACTGCTGGATATATACCCAGAAGAATTGAAAGCAAGGACCCGAACAGATATATGCACACCAATGTTAATAGTGGCATTATTCACTATTGCCAAAAGTTGGAATCAACCCAAGTGCCCATCAACAGAAGAATTCATAAACAAAATGTGGTATATACATACAATGGAATATTACTCAGCTGTAAGAAGGAATACAGTGCTACCACACGGGATAACATGGATGAATCTTGAGGACCTTCTGTTGAGTGAAGCAAGCCAGGCATCGAAGGACAAATATTACATGATCTCACTGATATGAATTAAGCAAATAGAGCAGACTCAGAAAGCTATTGTCTGGAAGATAGGTTTAGAGGAAATAGAAAGAGAGAAGAAGGTTGTGAGCCAATGCCCATATGGGCGTAATCTATGATAAGGTAGACGTGTGTAGTTGGACATTGAAGGGATATGACAGGAAGGTAGTGATACTATTGGGTTGGGTGTTGCAGTTTTGACAGGTGGGTAGGGTGGGGAGGGAGGGTTGGATGGTCCATGGGACTGGGGGGAGGGTTGGGAGAGGGACCAGATGAACACTGGGGATTCGCAGGTATGTGGTTGAAAGTCCAAAATTGAGAACACTCTTATGAAAATATGACAAGGAAGGGTTACTGGTATAGGGTGTTGGATGGGTGGAGGCATTCGGGACAGGGCACACCTGGAGCAGGCTTCTAAGGAGTGTGCAAGTGATCATTTTGTCATAATGTGTTGTATCAGTGGGTGGAGACCCAAATAATATGTGGGAAGGAGCTGGACTCCCATCCTGGGGAAGACCATTATGTTCTCAAACAGAGGGGCGGGAGTCTCTCGAAAGCATGGGTGGTTCCTAATAGGGTAGGACAAATCAGTGTGTCAAGACCACAGTGTTGTTGCAAGTAACTATGAATCTTGTCATCCAAGGAGTGAAGCCGGGTGTTCGCCGTGGGCCCCGTGGGGAGGGGGAGGGAGGAATAGAATAGATGAAGCAGGGAGTATTTAGTGGGCAACAGAAGTGTTCTACATGATCTTGCAATGATGTACAAAGGCCATGCTAAATATCATCAAAATTTATAAAAATGTACGGTATAAAATGTAAACCATAATGTAAACCAGTGACATGGTTAGTAGCTATGTTTCACAATTTGTATATCAGTTGTAACAAATGTACCATAACATATAAAAAGGTATTAATAAGGGAAGGAGGAAAAGGGGGAGGATGTTGGGTATATGGGAGTTCCCTGCATTCTGAATGTGACTTTACTGTGACCTAAAATTTCTTTGAAAACAAAATGAAAAAAAGTAAGAAACTGGGAAATAAATGGAAGAAAATGTCACTGTACATACAGGACAATAGATATTACAATGATGAAAGCTAAAATGTCAAAAAATGTTTTTTTTTAATATTTTTTATTATTTTTAATATCTCAATTTTTAAATTATATTTTATTTTTAGTATTCTTTAAATTTTTATGTATTCTATTTCTTATATTTAAACCTACCATTATTATTTCATTTTCCTATTAATTGTATTTGGTTAGTTTATTGGCTTCATTTTTGAAGAAGCTTTAGATCACAGAAGGGTTACAACTGGGGCAGGGGAGGATCATAGGTGTGGGGTGTCAGTGATGGGGGATACATAGGAGGAAGTTCACCTGGACATACATATAAGGTATATAAATGTGTTCAAATGTTCATGGGGCATTGTCACAGTGGGCGGATATTCACACAATAACCGAAAGAATATTGAATCCCCATCCTGGAGAGCTCTGACACATTCTCTAATGTAGCAGCAACTGTCCCCCAAGTGCAGGGGCAATGACTGGTGAAGGAGGATGGTCCACTGATAGGCCCTTGATATTGATGACTATGATTATGAGCCTTTGCTATTGAAATTGAAACTTAGCCTAGTGTTGTGGAGTGCCTAAGAGTTGCCTCTTGAGAGCCTCCTTATTGCTCAAATGTGGCCACTCTCTAAGCCAACTCAGCATATAAATGCATTATCTTGGGACATGATTCCTGGGGATGAGCCTCCCTGGCACTGTGGGATTACTACCAAGAACCAACTAGCAATGCAACTGGGAAAAGACCTCAAATAAAGCGGGGGGGGGGAGATAAAGACAAATGAGTTTATATGGCTAAGAGACTTCAAAGTGAGTCGGGAGGTCATCCCAGAGGTAATGCTTATACACATCTCAGTAAGATTCATAGATGCCAAAGTGGATACTACCTCAAATAGTGGGGCTCCTTAAGGCTCTGGAGACACCCAGGTCCTATGGTCAGGGCAGATAGATCCGGAGTTTGGTGCCTTGCCAGTGGGTCCTACTTTGGAGTTTGTGCTCCTGAGAGTGATAGAGTTGGACTCAGTTATGTCGTCCCTACACATGGCTCATAAGTCCCTTCTATTTGTACGTATACTTGGTGCTGGAGTTTGTAGGTGTACATCCAAGAGCCTGGAGTCTTTGGGCTGTCCGTGCACCAGCTGGACCCTGAGCTTCAGCAGAGTTGCAACACCTACTCTCCAGTTCATTGGACTCACCCAGGACAACAAACAAGGAAGTGAGGATTGACAACCACCATACCAAGCCCATCCATTGGCTCTATGGGATTGAAGTCCCCTCTCAATTAGAGGTGAATTGGACATTACCATCCCAGAATCCTCAGGATTGGGGAATAAATTATGGACTAGAGTAGACTTACTGGTATTCTACAATAGACTTGTTATGATTCTAGCAATGGAAGAAATTACAGCATTGATGTGGAGGCAGTGGCCACTGGAGGCTCTGGGGGCAGGGGGAGAGAAAGACTTGAGAATCATCCTGAATGGCATTGCAATGACAGATATATGCCATTATATATCTTCCCATAGCCTGCAGAATTGTGTGGGAGAGAGTGTAAACTACAATGTGAACTATGGTTCATGATCAATGGCAAAGCTCCGGGATGCATTTATCAATTGCAATGAATGTGCCACACTAATGAAGGATGTTGTTTATGTGGGAGGGTGTGGTAGGTGTTGGGAGCAGGTCATTTGGGAATCCCTATATTTTGTGTGTAACATTTGTATAATCTAAGTATCTTTAAAAAATAGAAAATATATTTTAAAAAGATAATTGGGGACTTCTGGGAAGATGACATCGAAGTAGACAGGCAGAACTCAACTCTCTCACACACACACAAAAAAAAACAATAGAGAAAGTTGAAAAACCTACCTGTAGGAGCTGCTTTGGGGTTCTATAGAACAGGAAAGTGGTGTGCATCATGCAAGAGGGAGCAAGACAGATAAAGAAGCCAAAGGAAAACCACGAGATACTTGCCCCTGTGGCTGGAAATGGCACGTATAACCAACCCTTAGGGCAAATAGCTTCGGTAAAACCCCTGGTTCACTGCCGCCAACTGAGTGAGAGGGAGCATTCCCTGGGAGGAAAAGGGGTCTGACAGAGGGTGGAGAGTGGGTCCTTTCAATGAATTTGGGCAGCTGAGCCCCCTGTGAATCTCAAGAAAGACCTCAACCAGCACTGAGGAAGCCCCAGGGAGAGGGGAGGGGGATCTGATCAGGCATGCTGTCAGAGCCAGCCGCCCTGAGAGAGAGAGGAACTAGGTCAGTAAGGGGGTGGAGACAGGGGCTTAACCAGCCCTACTCTGGCAAAATGTTAGAAGCCCAACTCGCCTGAGGGAATGGTGGCAGGAAGACCCAGATAAGCTTTCAGAAGCCTACTAACCTATGGAGCTGGTGTAGCTTAGTGGAGCAATTCCTCCTTACATATATGAGTTCCCTTGTTCAATTCCTGGTTCTCACTAAAAGAAGGGAATCCACCGGGTTATCAGACACTCAGCTGGAGCTGGGGAATGCATAGATGAATTTTTTTTCTTGTTTTTGGTATTCTTGGATCAGTTATTTTTTATCGGTTCCTATTTTTTCTCTTTTCTTTTACTTTTTCTTTATTTTATTTGCTAAAACTGGGTACATCATCTGCGGAGGGCAGACTGCAGGGTGATTGATTAAGGAGTACTGGCAGCCTCAGAAGCTCCTTAAGGGCCTAAGAGGGAAGACTGTTTTTCCTGGGTTGTGTTTTTGATTGTTGTTTTGTTTCTTGTTTTTTGTCTTTCCCCTTTATTTGTTTCCTTTTTCTTTTTACTTATTTTTTCTACCTATTTTATTTCTTTTTATTCCTTCATTTTTCTATCTTCTGTCTTCTGTTGCTTTTCTTTCACTCCACCTCTTCTTTGCCCTTCGTTTTTTATTTTACTATCTGTCTCTTCTTTTTTTCTCTTTCTCTTTTTCTTTCCATCTCTTTGCATCTTATTAATTTTATTTGGTTATTTTGTTGGCTTCATTTTTGAAGAGGTTTTGGATCACAGAAGGGTCACAACAGTGGCAGGGGAGGATCACTGGTGCAAGGTGTCAGTGATAGGGAGGTGCATAGGAAGAGGTTCACCCGAGGCATGCCTCTAAGGCATATGAATATGTTCAAGTGTTCATTGGGCATTGTCTCTGTGGGTGGAGAGCCACACAATAACCAAACGAATATTGAATTCCCATTCTTAGGAGTTCCGCTACATTTTCTGATAGGACAGCAAGAATCCCCCAAATGCAAGAGTGGTGCCTAGTGAAGGAAGACAGACCATTATTCCAGTCCCTTGATATTGATGATTGTACTTATGAATCTCTTCTTGTGGAATTGAAACTTAGGCTAGTATTATATACTGCCTAAGAGTTACCTCCTGAAAGCCTCCTTTTTGCTCAAATGTGGCCTCTCTCTAACCAAACTCAGCATATAATGCACTACCTTCCTCCCCAGTGTGGGACATGACTTCCGGGTATGAGCCTCCCTGGCACTGAGAGATTATTACCAAGTGACAACTAGCAATACATATGGAAAAAAGACCCTGACCAAAAGGGGGGAATTGTAAATACAAGTGAGTTTTTATAGTTTTATAGTTTTTATAGCTAAGAGATTTCAAAGTGAGTCAGGAGGTCATTCTGAGGTCATCCAGCAAGGCTCAGCTGGATCTCATTGACTGCCACAGTAAACAGTACCTCAAATAGTAGGGCTCCTGGGGGCTCTGGAGACATCCAGAAACTATAAGCAGGGCAGACAGCTCAGGAATTTGGCACCCTGCCAATGAGCCTTACTTTGGAATTTATTTTCTCCATTGTAAAAGAGTTAGACTCATTCATAGGTTCTCTACACATGACTCTTCTGTGCCTTTTATTTGTACCCCAAATTAGCACTATACTTGATAAATACGTGCTCAGAGACTTAAATCTTTAACCCGTCCATATGCCAATTGAGTCTTGAATTTCAGCAGATTTGCAACACTTACTGTCCAGTTCATTGGATTCACCTAGTACAACTAAAAGGAGATGATGATGGACAATGCCCATCCCAAGGAACAGAGAGTGTCCGCAACTGCAAGCAAGATAGTTCCATCCATCTACCCCATGGGATCTAAGCTCCCTCTCAATTAGAAGCAGAGTGGGCATCACCATCCCAGAATCCTCAGGATTGGGAATAAACAATGGACTAAAGTAGACTTATTATTCTACTATAGACTTATTATTATTCTAGCAGTGGAAGAACTCTTATCATTGATGTAAAGGCAGTGGCCACCAGAGGCTCTGAGGGATGGGGGAGGGAAGACTAGGTGTAATATGGGGGCAATTTTGGGACTTTGGAGTTGTCTTGCATGACATTGCAGTGATGGATACAGGCCATTGTATATTTTGTCATAACCTATAAAATTGTGTGGGACAGATTATAAACTATAATGTAAACTGTAGTCCATGGTTAGTAGCAATGCTTCAATATGTGTTCATCAATTATAACAAATGTACCATACTAATGAAGGATGTTGATAATGTGGAAAAGTGTGAGAGGGGGTGGGAGTGGGGCATATAGGAATCCCTTATATTTTTATGTAATATTTATGTAATCTAAAGCTTCTTTAAAAGTAAAAAGAATAATTAAAAATTTTTAAAAAGAGATTTGGAAAACTCACAAATATGTGGAAATTAAACATTATAGTTAAAAGAAAAACCAATGGGTAAAGAAAATGATTGCAAGGGTAATTTGGAATATATTGAGGTGAATGAAAATGAAAACACAACATTCCAAAATTTATGGGATACAGCACAGGCACGACTGAGAGGGAAGTTTATAGCTCTAAATATTTACATTAAATTACAAATAGAAAAATCTCAAATAATACATCTAAACTTATAACTGGAAGATCTAGAAAAAGAAGTGAAAACTAATCACATATTGTGCAAAAGGAAGAAAAGAACAATGAATACAGTGGAGAGAAATGAAATAAAGACTGAAAGAAAACAATAAAGAGAATCAATGAAAACAAAAGTTGGTTCTTTGAAAAGATTAATAAAATTGGCAAACATTTAGGTAGACTGACAAAGAAAAAAAGAGAGAGGATGTAAATAATTAAAATCAGAAATGAAAATGGGGACATTACTACTGACCCCACAGAAATAAAAATGATTATAAGATGATACAATGAACAACTGTATGTCAAAAAAAAAAAAAATAGATCATCTAGATGAAATGGACAAATTGCTAGAAGCACACAAACTACTTACACTGAGTCAAAAAGAAATAGCAGATCTCACCAGATCAATAATATGTAAAGAGATTGAATCAGTCAATAAAAATATCCCAAAAAGACAAAAGCCCAGGACCTGATTGCTCCACTGGTGAATTTTCCCAAACATTCCCAGAAGATTAACACCAATTTTGTTCAAACTCCTCCAGAGAATGGAAGAAGAGAGAACATTTCCTAAATCATTCTATGGGGCCACCATTACCTTTATACCAAAGCCAGATAAAGATACCAGAAGAAAACAAAATTGCTACCAATATCATTCATGAGTATAAATGCAAATATCCTCAACAAAATACTAGAAACTAAATCCAACAGCACATTAAAAAGAATTATATGTCATGAATAAGTGGGATTTATCCCAGGATTGCCAGTGTGTTTCAACATAAAAAATGAATTAATATAATACACTAAATTAAGAGAATGAAGGATTAAAAATAGCCCATGACCATATCATTTGATGCAGAAAAAGTATTTGACAAAATCCACCACCTCTTCTTTATAAAAAACACTCAGAAACCAATGAATAGAAGGAAACGTCCCAACATAATAAAGGGCATATATGAAAAACTCACTGCTTACATCATACTCAATGGTGAAGGAGTGAAAGCTTTCCCTCTAAAATCAGAAACAAAATAAGAATGCCCACTATCACTACTGTTATTCACTATTTTACTGGACATTCTAGCTAGAGCAATTAGGCACGAAAAAAAAAGGCATCCAAATTGCAAAAGAAAAAATAGAAACTTTCCTTATTTGCAGAAGAATGAACCTTGAAAACATCTTGTTGAGTCTTCTATTTATATTTCCTATAAATAGAAAATCCACAATAATCCATAAGAAAGCTAATAGAGCTATGAAATGAATTCAGCAAATTGGCAGGGTACAAGATTAATACAAAAAAATTAATAGTGTTTAAATACAGTAGTAATGATCTATCTCAAGAAGAAATAAAGAAAAAAATACAATTTACAATAGTAACTAAAAGAATGAAACATTTAAGCATAAATTTAGCCATGGTTGTTAAGGAACTGTAGAGAGAAAACTACAAACATTTTCTAAAAGAAGTAAAAAAAAGACCTAAGTAGAAAAGCATTGATTTTCATTGACTGGATAATTAAATATAGTTAGATATCAATGCAATAACATCAAAACTGGATATACATATCCAAAAGAAAGAAAGAGTACCCCTATCTCACACATTATACAAAAATTAACTCAAAATGGATCAAAAACCTAAATATAAAGGCAAGAACCACCCAACTCTCAGAAGAAAACTTAGGGAAATATCTTCAAGAGCTGGTGGTAAATGATGGTTTCTTAAACCTTACACTGAAAACATGAGAAATGAAAGAAAAAATGGATAAATGAGACCTCCTCAAACTTAAACACTTTTGCGACTCAAAGGACTTTGTGAAGAAGGTGAAAAGGGAGCCCAATCAATAAGAGAAATTATTTGGAAGTCACATATCCAAAAAGAGTTTGATATACATGCTAAAAGAGAGCATACAATTCAAACAATGAAAGAGCAAGCAATCCAGTTAAAAAGTGGGCAAAATCTCTCTAAGCCAAACTCAGCATATGAATGCATTACCTTCCCCCCAGCATGGGACATGACTCCCGGGGATGAGCCTCCCTGGAAATGAGGGATTAATACCAAGTGCCAACTGGCAATATGACTGGAAAAAACCTTGAATAAAAGGGGGAAAACGTAAAGACAAATGAGTTCATGTGGCTAAGAGACTTCAAAGAGAGTCGGGAGGTCATCCCAGAGGTAACGCTTACGCACACCTCAGTAGGATCTCAAAGAACACCAAAGTAGATATCACCCCACACAGAGGGGCTCCTGAGGGCTCTGGAGACACCCAGGTCCTATATAAGGGGGGATAGCCCCAGAGATTGATGCCTTATCAGTGGGCTCTACTTTGGAATCTGTGCTCCCGAGAGTGACAGAGTTGGACTCAAATAAGTCCTCCCTGCACATGGTCTATCAGTCCCTTCTATTCAAACCTATATGTGATGCTGGAGTTTGTAGGTGTACTTCCAGAGACTGGAGCCTCTGGCCTGCCCATGTGCCAGCTGTGCCTGGAATCTCGGTGGAGCTGCAACTCCTACTCTACAGCTCAATGGACTCACCCAAGTCACCTGTGAGGAGACGATGATGGACAACGGCCATCCCAGGGAATGGAGAGAGCCTGCAGCCGCAGGTAGGATAATCTCATCCACCCTATCCATGGGATATAAGCCCCATCTCACTTGGAGATGGAGTGGGCATCACCATCCCAAACTCCTCAGGATTGGGGGACGAGCTATGGACTAGAATGGACTTAATGGTATTCTGTTGTAGACATAATGTGATTCAAGCAATGGAAGAAATTACAACAGTGAGGTGGAGCCAGTGGCCACCGGATGCTTTTGGGGCAGGGAAGGGAAATGCACTTGTTATACAGGTGCTTTTTCAGGACTTGGGAGTTTTCCTGAGTGACATTACAACAACAGATATAGGCCATTTTACACCAGCATATAACATGCAGAACTGTGTGGGAGAGAGTGTGGTCTACAATGTGAACTATGGTTCATGCTTAGTGGCAAAGCCCTAGGATGTGTATATCCACTGCAGGTGATGTGCAACACTAATGAAAGATGTTTATGTGGGATGTTATGGGAGGTGTGGGAGGTGGGGAACATGGGAATCCCTGTAATTTTTGTGTAACATTTATGTAATCTAAGCATCTTTTAAAATATAAAAAATAATAATAATAAATAAATAAATAAAGCAAATGGAAGAGGCAAAAAAAAATAAAAACCCAATTCAATATACTCCTTGATAACTTTTAAGTGGGATAAACATCTAAGAAACAGCAAGAAACTAAATTACTCCTCCTGGGGATTACGTCTGGGGGTGATGGAAAGGCATATAATGAGTGGGGGGGAGCCCTCCAACCATCCAGATACTGAAATGATTCTATCTGCTAAGAGGAGTGGATGAATGTCCTGAATTTCTTTTATTTTTATACCTGAGTTATATTTATTTTCCCATGAAAGGTGGGTAGTGCAAACGAACTGCATTTTAATTTTTTAACTTAATTTTTAATCAGACAGATACATTAAATAAAGAGTGGCTAATGTATTGACATAAAAAAAAAAAAAGTGGGCAAAAGACTTGGATATTTCTCCCAAAAGGAAATACAAAAGGCAAAAAAGCACATTAAAAAATGTTCAATATCACTAACTATTAGGGAAATGCAAATCAAAACGACAATGAGATATCATTTCACACTTACTAGAATGGCCAATATTTTAAAAATAGGAAACTACAAGTGCTGGAGAGGATGTGGAGAAATAGGAGCTGTTGGTGGGGATGTAGAATGGTGCAGCCTATGTGGAAGACAGTTTGGAGGTTCCTCAGGAAGCTAAATATGATCCAGCAATCCCTCTACTAGAAATATGTCCGGAAGAACTGAAACAGTGGTGTGAACAGACATTTTCACACTGATGTTCATAGCGGCATTATTCACAATTGCCAACAGATGGAACAATCCAAGTGTCCATCAAACAATGAGTGGATAAACAAAATGTGGTATATACATATGATGGAATTCTATGCTGCTGTAAGAAGAAATAAAATTGGGACACATATAAAAACATGGATGAACCCTGAGGACAATTATGTTGAGTGAAATAAGCCAGACACAAAAGGACAAATATTGTAGGGTCTCACGAATATAAAGTAAATGCAAAGAATAAACACATGGAGTTAAAACCTAGACTATAGGTTACTAGGAGATGCAAATCAAAATGACAATGAGATATCGTCTCACACCTACTAGAAGGGGTACTGATACTTAATGTATGTAGAATTTTTAATTAGCCTGACTGTGAAAGTGTGGAAATGCATAGAGTTGATGATAACACCTTATAGTTAGAATAATTAATATGGCTGGCTTATAAAAGGGATTGTGGCTGAAAGGTCTAGAGCTGTAAATGTCAACTGAAAGAAGCCTAGAGAATAATCTAGGAACTGAATAACACAGTGAACCCAGAGGTGGATAAGAATTGTGGTTAATAGTATGAATACAAGAATGCTCTTCTGTGAACTAGAACAAATGTACATCACTATTACACGGTGGTAAGAATATGGTGATGCATGGGAAAATACAATTAATGTAACTTATGGACTATAGTTAATAGTATTATTGTAATATTCTTGCATCAATGTCAAAGAAAGTACTATATCAACGCTAAGGGTAAATAATAGGAAGATATGGGATTTTTTCTTTTGGACTAAGGAAAACATTTAAAAATTTACTGAGGTGATGACTGCACAAATCTGTGATGGAAGTGAGAGCCACTGAGTGTACACTTTGGACAGCTTGTACAAGGCATAGAACTGTATAACACATTGAACCTTGTGGTGGAAGATGGACTGGAGTTACCAGTACAAAGATGAGAGTGTTCTCTCATTAACTATAATAAATGTACAATACTATTACAAGGTGTTAACAATTGGTGGTGTATGGAAAAATATACCAAATATATGCTATGGACCATAGTGGTACTAATCTGATGAGGTTCTTTCATAATCTGGAACAAATATTCCACAACAATGTAAGGTGTGATGATGATGAATGGGAATCCTGCACATTATGCATGACTGTATTGTAAGCTCACAATTTTGCTAATAAAAATATATATTAAGAGTCTCATGCTCTACTGACTGAGCTAGCCGAAGTGAGTCGGGAGGTCATCAGAGAAGTAACACTTATGCATGTCTCAGCAGGATCTCATACACGGCCAAGGTAGATACTACCCCGAAGAGTGGGACTCCTGAGGGCTCTGGAGACACCCAGGTCCTATGATCATGGCAGATAGCTCCGGAGTTTGGTGCCTTGCCAGTGGGCCCTACTTTGGAGTTTGTGCTCCTGAGTGGACTCAGATGTGACTTCTCTACACATGCCTCTTCTGTCCCTTTTATTTGAACCTATAGTTGGTGCTGGAGTTGGTAGGTATATGTATGTCAAAGAGACTTTAATCTCTGGGCTGTCCATGTGCCAGCTGGGCCCTGAATCTCAACAGAGTTGCAATACCTACTCTCCAGTTCATTGGACTCACCAAGGACAACTAACAAGGAGGTGATGATGGACAACGACTATCCCAAGGAACTGGGAGAGTCTACAACTGCAAGCAAGAGAGTCGCATCCATCTGCCCCATGGATCAAAGCCCCCTCTCAATTAGAGGTGGAGTGTACAACAGCATCCCAGAATCCTCAGGATTGGGGAATGAACTATGGACTAAAGTAGACTTACTGGTATTCTACTATAGACTTATTGTGATTCTAGCAATGGAAGAAATTATATCATTCATGTGGAGGCAGTGGCCACTGGAGGTTCTGAGGAGAGAGAGAGGGAAAAACAGGTGAAATATGAGGGCATTTTTGGACTTGAGAATTTTCCTGATGACATTACAATAACAGATACAAGCCATTACATATCTTGCCATAACCTACAAAATCATGTGAGGCAGAGTGCAAACTATAATGTAAACATTTTTTTAAATATACTTTTTAATTTTTAAAAAAGTTACTTAGATTACATAAATGTTATGTAAAAAATATAAGGGATTCCCATATGCCCCACTCCCAACCCCTCCCACATTTTCCCACATTAACCACATCTTTCATTAGTGTGGTACATTTGTTACAATTGATGAACGCATTTTGAAGCATTGCTACTAAGCGTGGATTATAGTTAACATTGTAGTTTACACTCTCTCCTGCAAAATTTTGTAAGTTATGACAAGATATATAATTACCTGTATCTTTCATTGCCATGTCATGCAGGACAATTCCCAAGTCCCAAAAATGTCCCCATATTTCACCTGTTTTTCCCCCTCCCTCCCCTCAGAACCTCCAGTGGCCACTGCCTCCACATCAATGATAAAAGTTCTCCCATTGCTAGAATCACAATAATTCTATACTAGAACACCAGTAAATCTACTCTAGTCCATATTCATCCCCCAATCCTGAGGATTCTGGGATGGTGATGTCCACTCCACCTCTACTTGAGAGGGCCTTTAGATCCCATGGAGCAGATGGATGGAACTATCTTGCTTGCAGTTGCAGACTCTCTGTTCCTTGGGATGGTCATGTCCATAATCATAGCCTTGTTAGTTGTCCTGGGTGAGTCCTATGAACTGGAGAGTAGGTGTTGCAACTCTGTTGAGGTTCAGGGCCCAGCTGGCATATGGAGAGCCCAGATATTTAAGTCTCTTGGACATACACCTATCAGCTCTAGTACTAATAGAAGGAGCAGAAGAGCCATGTGTAAGGAAACAACAACTGAGTCCAAGTCACACTGGGGAGCATAAATTCCCAAGTAGGGCCCAATGGCAGGGCACCAAAGTCCTGAGCTGTCTGTCCTGCCTATCATGTCTGTATATCTCTCTTATTTGACACAATATTTACATTGCAATGTCAGATACAAGCCATTATATATCTTTTCATAACTTATAAAATTGTGCTGGAGAGAGTGTAAATATAATGTAAACTATAATCCATGCTTTGTGGCAATGCTCCAAAATGCATTCATCAATTGTAACAAATGTACCACACTAATGAAGGATGTTGTTTATGTGGGAAAATGTGGGAGGGGTTGGGAGTGGAGCATATGAAAATCCATTATAATTTTTATGTAACATTTATGTAATCTAAGTGTCTTTTTTAAAAAAATAAAAAAGTATATTAAAATATACATTTGAGGGGAGTGGGTGTAGCTCAGTGGTTGAGCACCTTCTTTGCACATAAAAGGTCCCAGATTCAATCCCCAGTACCTCCAAAAATACATTTGATGCATAACAGACGATTTGATTTGAGGGGACGCAAAATTAGTGATATCAAGGACAAAACATCTGAACTTGAAAAGACAGGGGAGCAGAAAGAGAAAAGAATGGAAAAAATGAAATAGGGTCTCAGGGAACACAAAATGCACAAGCATATGTGACATTGGTTTCCAAAAGGGGAAGAGAATGGAAAAGGTGCAGAATGAATATTTGAGGAAATAGTGATTGAAAACTTCCCAACCCTTATGAAAGACATAAATATCAATACCCAAGAAAGACAATGCACACCAAACAGAATACATCTGAATAGAACTACTCTGAGACACCTACTATTCAGAATGACAAATGTTAGAAGTAAAGAGCGGTTTCTGAAAGCAGCAAAAGAAAAGTAAAGACTCACATGCAAGGGAAACTCAATAAGATTAAGTGCCAACCTGTCATCAGAAATCATGTACATGAGAAGACAGTGGTAGGATGTGTTTAAGGTACAGAAAGAGAAAAACTTCCAGCTAAGATCTGTATCCAGCAAAACTGTCCTTCAAAAATGAAGGTGAATTTAAAGTCTTCACAGAAAAACAATAACTGACAGAGTATGTTACCAAAGACCAGAATTATAAGAGATACTAAAGGGAGTGCTGCAGCTTGAAAGGAAAAACAAGAGAGAGAGACTTGGAGAAAAGTGTAGAAAGAAAGATTATTAGTAAGGGTAACTTCAAGGGTAAAAAGACAAGCAATAGTAAGATATGAAAACAGAAAACCAAAGGAAAAATGGGAAGAAAAAGTAATGCCTTTACAGTAATAACATTAAAAGTTAATGGCTTGAACTCCCCAATCAAAAGACATAGACTGGATAAATGAATAAAAATTTATGAGCCATCTATATGCTGTCTATAAGACACTCACCTCAGATGTAAGAACACAATGAGCTTGAAAGTGAAAGCTTGGAAAAAGGATATTCCACACAAATAGCAACCAAAAAAGATTTGGAGTAGTGATACTAATAGCAGACAAATAGATTTTAAATGCAAAACTGTTATAAGGGACGAAGAAGCTCATCACATATTAATAAAAGGGGCAATTCACCAAGAAGAAATAACTATAATAAATATTTATGCACCTAACCTGAGTGCCCCAAGATACATGAGGCAACACTGGCAAAACTGAAAGGAGAAATAGAAGTCTCTACAATAATAGTTAGAGACTCTAATACACCATTCTCAGAATTGGATAGAACATCTGGACAAAGGATAAATAAACAGAGAGCATGGATAATATAAATGAACTAGACTTAAGAGACATTTATAGAGCATTACACCAGAAAACACTGGGATATACATTCCTTTCAAGCACTCATGGATCCTTCTCCAGGATAGACCACATGTTGGGTCACAAGACAGGTCTCAATAAATTTTAAAAGCTTGAAATTATACAAAACACTTTCTCTGATCATAACAAAATGAATGGAAATCAATAATGGATGGGAAAGGAGAAAATTCATAAATATATAGAGATTAAACAATATACTCTGAAATAATCAGTAGGTCAAAGAAGAAATTGCAAGAGAATTCAATAAATATCTTGAGATGAATGAAAACTAGAACACAACATGTCAAAACCTATGGCAGGGGAAAAGGTGTAGCTCATGCTTTTGAATGTACGAGGTCCTGGGTTTGATGCCCAGAACCTCCTAAAATAAATAAATAAATAAATAAATAAATAAATAATAATAAAAAAAAAACCTATGGGACACCACAAAGGCAGTGCTGAGAGGGAAAGTTATAGCCCTCAATGCTCACATTAAAAAAGAAGAAAGAACTAAAATCAAAGACCTAACTACAGGGAAGCGGCTGTGGCTCAATCAGTAGGGCTCCCGTTTACCATATGGGAGGCCCCGGGTTCGGTTCCCGGGGCCTCCTGGTGAAGGCAAGCCCGCCGGCATGGCGTGGTTAGCTGACCCAGTGAGCACAAGCAGCAAGGGGGGGATAAATGAATAAATAAATAAAATCTTAAAAAAAAAAAAAAAAAAAAGACCTAACTACACACTTGGAAGAACTAGGAAAAAAACAGCAAACTAATCCCAAGCCAAGCCAAGGGCAAGAAATAATACGGGTCAGAGCAGAAATAAATAAAATTGAGAACAAAAAAACAGTTCAGAGAATCAATAAAACCAAAAGTTGGTTCTTTGAGAAGAACAAAAAAATCAAGAAAGCCTTAGCTAGACTGACCAGAAAAAAAAGAAGATGCAAAAAAATAAAATCAGAAACGTGAGGGGGGACATTACCACTGACCCTACAGAAATAAGGGAGATCAAAAGACAATACTATGAACAACTGTACCCCAGAAAACCAGACAATGTAAACAGATGGACAAATTCCTAGAAACACATAAACAGCCTACACTAACCCTAGAAGAAACAGAGGACCTCAATAAACCAATCACAAGTGAAGAGATTGAAATATTCATCAAAAACTTCCCAAAGATGAAAAGTCCAGGACCAGATATCTTCACAGGTGAATTCTACCAATCTTTCAAAGATGATCTACCACCAATTTTGCTCAAGCTCTTCCAAAACTTGAACAGGAAAGAATGCTACGAAACTAATTCTTTGAAACCAACATCTCCCTAATACCAAATCCAGATAAAGACACTGCAAAAAAAGAAGACTACAGAACAATATCTCTAATGAATAAAGACACAAAAATCCTCAACCAAATACTTGCAAAACAAATATAAAAGCACATTAAAAGAATTATACACCAAGATCAACTGGGTTTTGTCTCAGGTATGCAAGGGTTTTTCAACAAAAAATAATAAATTAGTGTAACGAACCACCTCACAATCCTTCCAGTTTATTTTTTCCTATTTGCAATTGCAGCACCCCTCTCCCTGTACCAAAATCTGTTTTAGTTTTCTAGACTGCTTAAAGCAAAATGAAATGAGTTGGTTTTAAACAATGGACATTTATTACCTTACAGTTTTATGACTGAGAAAAATGTTCAAATCAATGCATCATCAAAGCAATGCTTTCTTCCCAGTAAGTGACTGCTGACAATCGTTGGCTCCTTGCAACATGACAAGGCACATGGCAGTGTCTTCTGGTCTCTCTTTTCTCTTCTGGGTTTCAGTGCTATCAACTTTTTGCTTCCATGGCTTTCTGTCCCACTCTTTGTATTAACTGAAGTAGCCTCATCAAAAGATTCTACTTACAATGGACCCACACCTACAAGAACGGATTAAATGTGAATATTCTCACTGTCCTGATTTTGTGATAATCAGGGTAGGCTAAACATTCGCTATATTAGAAACCATGCATGTGTCCCCAGACCTAGTTTTTCTCCCTAGGTCTGGCTTTTGGAATGCTGGTGATAAACTAAGCCTGATTTATTATATGATCATCCTGTATGGGAAAAGATTGTAACTTTGTGTATCTTTGGTCAACCTTAAGAGATATAACAGGGGGATGGATGTGTTTCAGGTGGATGGGCATCCGTCTCACATATGGAGGGACCTGAGTTTGATGCCCGGGACCTCCCAGTAAAAATTTTAAAAAAGAAAAAATATAGAAGACGTGTGGGCCACCAGGCCCCCTGGGGGGGGGGTGCGGTAAAAATGGATAAAAGTAAATAAATAAATAAATAAATCATTTTAAAAATGTATGGGGACGGAAGATACAGACTACAGTTAGTAGTAATACTTTGACGATATTCTTTCTTGATTTGTTAACAAATGTTTCACAACAATGCAGGGTGTTTTGTGGGGGTTGATGTATGGGAGCCCTGTATGATGTTATGCTTGTTTTGTAAGTTCACAATGTGTACTGAACAATTATAGTTTATGCATGTTCATGTAGGAATGATATACTTCAATAAATTGTTTTAAAAAAGAATGGATTAACATTTTTTTATTTAAAAAATTTTTATTGAAGTATATTATTCCTACATGAACATGAACATACATAAACAATAAATGTATAGTAAAAGTTGTGGGGAGTGGGTTTAGCTCAGTGGTTGAGCACCTGCTTCCCATGTACAAGGTCCTGGGTTTGATCCCCAGTACCTCCTAAAAAAAGAAGGATTGTGGTTAATAGTAGATTCTAGAAGAATTGTGAGTTTCTTGACAGAGAAGGCCTAGATTGCTTTGAAGAGACTGTTGGTAGAAATATGGATGTTAAAGGTACTTCTAATGAAGTCTTAGACAGAAATGATGAATGTGTCATTGCAAACTGGAAGAAAGGTAATTCTTGTTTTAAAGTGACAAAGAATTTGGAAAGATTGAGTCCTGATGTGAGATGGAAGGCAGAGTTTTGAAAGTGATGAGCTTGGATATTTAGCTGAGGAGATGTCCAAACTAAATGTAGAAAGTTAAGTGTCATTTCTCCTTGCAGCTTATAGTAAAATGCTAGAGGAAAGGGATAAGCTGAGAACATAACTCCTGAAATTGATGGATTGGAAAATTCTGAGCTTCTGGAACACAAGTCCCCGGGGAATAGTGCTCCAGGTAAGGGTTTAACTGAACTCTTTAACTGAACTCAGCCACTTCAGTGCAAGTCAGGATTGGAAATGCAGTTATCCAGAAAGGATTTGTGGAAAATCTCTTTTGTCTAATGATTTGGACTCCTGTGTACTTACATGCAAAACTAACAAGACTTTTTGCAAGATCTGTATGAATGGAGGAACTAGGAGCCTGTTCTAAAAGGATACATTGAAGGGAAAATGACTCAAAAGGCTGAACCAGTGCAGCTGAGGTCTGGACTAAAGACATCTTCTTGGGCCATGAGAGCAAGCCCAAAATGTGTGTGGGAAGGGTGAGTATGCCCCAGCAATTGGAGGGGGCAAGTCTTCTACCCTGTTGTTCAGAAAGAGTATTACCACCCTAGTTTCCTCAGATGCTTGGGGGACTGCAGAGAGCCTGGCCACCACCCCTATGTTTGAGGAGGGTGGAGCCTAGAGTATGGCCATCACCCTGATGCTGGACGAGGGTGGGACCTTCACCCTAGTATTTGGGGAGAAAAGTACCCTAATATTTGGGGAAAGCATGACTACTGCATAAGCACTTGCAAATGGAGGGGCTGCTGCTCCATCAGGCCCGGAGGATAAAACATCATTCCATAGATTACTCTCAGAACTTGAAATCTAATGGAGTATACCCTGCAGGGTTTCAGAATTGTTTGGGACCCATAACCCGTTTTCCTTCCAATTTCTCCCTATGAGAATTGGAATATTTATTCTATGACTGTCCCTCCATTGTATTTTGGAAGCAGACAACTTTTTCTCTAGGTTTCATAGGTCCATAGATGGAAGGGAATTGTGCCCCAGGACAGACCATACCTATAACTTATTTTGATGAAGCTTTGTTCTAAACATTGTTTCTGAAATGATTTTAAGCTTTTGGGGTATTGTGATAGAATGAATGTATTTTTCATATAGAATGAACATCTCTTTTGGGGATCCAGAGGGTGGAGTATGGTGGTTTGAAGATATATGTACCTGAGAAAAGCATGTTCTTAAATTTAATCCATTCCTGTGGGTGAGGACCCATTGTAAGTAGGATCTTTTAATGAGGCAACTCACTCAGGATGGGTCTTAATCTTCTTATTAAAGGACTTCTTATTTGAGTCCTCTATAAACAGAAAGAATACAGAGAGAGGAAGAAAAGCCATGGAAGCAAAATCTGAAAGCAATGAAACACAGAAGGGAGAGACCATCAGACACTGCCATGTGCCTTGCCATGTGGCAGAGGAGTCAAGGATTGTCAACAACCAGTCTCCAGTAACGAAGCATCACCTTGATAATGACTTGATTTGGTCATTTTTCTCAGTCTCAAAACTGTAAGGTAGTTAATTTCCATTGTTAAAAACTACCCATTTCATATTTTGTTTTAAGCATCCTAGCAAACTAAAACAGTAGTTTATTGCTAATTTCCTGATGTTTTCTATATAAAAGATCATATCATTTGAGATAAAGGAAGTTTAAATTCTTCGTTTCCAATCCATATACATTTAATGTGATCTGTTTTTTGTTTTGTTTGTTCATTTATTTTGCCTTATTGCACTGCCTAGAACTCAACGACAATGTTAAAATAGACGTGACAAATGCAAATATCTGTGACTTGTTAGCAATATTAGGGGAAAACAATTCATTATTTCAACATTAACTATGATGATAGCTTTGGGTATTTCAAAGATACCCTTTATCAGGTTGAAGATGTTTTCTTTCACTCCTAGCTTGTTGTGCCTTTTTTAAAAATCATAAATGAGTGTTGGGTTTTGTTCAATGCTTTTTTACATATGCTGAGCTAAATCATTTGGTTTTAGGTCTATATCATATTAAAACTGTGTAGAATATTGATTTTTAATGTTAAACCAACCTTGCATACATGAAGCAAATCTTTTTTATATGTTGCTTTATTCAGTTTCCAATATTTTGTTAAGTTTTGTTGTGTTTATATTATTGAGAGATATTAGTCTGTAGTTTTCTTTTCTTGTCACATCTTTGTCTAGCTTTAGGCTCAAAATATTAATGGCCTCATAAAATAAGCTGGAAAGTATTCCCTCCTCCTCTATATCATGAAACAATTTGTGAAGTACTGCTGTTATTTCTTTTAGAAATATTTAATAGAATTAATCAGTGAAGCCTCCCGTACTTGAGCTATTCTTGGTAGAAGAGATTTAAATTATTAATTTAAGCTTTTTACTTGCTATATGTCTGTTGATTTCTTGCCATGCTAAAACAAATACCCATACAGTGGGTTGGCTTAGACAACAGTAACTTATTAGCGCATGGTTTTGAGGCTAGGAGAAGTACAAAATCGAGGCATCAGCTAGGCAACCATTTCGCCCTGAAGACTGTGGCATTCTCGGGGGTGACTGCCAGAGATCCTTGGCCCTTGGTTTTTCTGTCACGTGGCAATGCACATGGTGTTATCTTCTCCTTTCTCCTCTGGGTTCATTGATGTACACCTTCTCTCAGAGGCTTTCTCTCTCTATGTCTGAATTTCATTCTGTATTTGAAGGACACCAGTAATGCAGGTTAGAGTCCAACCTAATTCAGTTGATCCACACTTCAACTCAAGTAACATCTTCAAGAGATCCCATTTAAAATGGGTTGACAATTACTAGAATGTAGACCAAGACCAAGAACAAATCCAAACTAGCATATACAATTCAATCCACCACAAGTTCTATTCAAATTTTTATTTTCTGTTGAAAGTATTTGATAATTTCTGTCTTTCAAGAAATGTGTCCATTTCTTCAAAGTTCTCTAATTTTTGGCATATTGTGTTCATATCATTCCCTTATAAGCCTTTTAATTTATATACAGCAAGTAATGATACCCCAATTTCATTGCTGATTTTGGTTATTTGTGTCTGTTCTTTTTTCTTAATCTGTCTAACTAAAGGTTGGTTAATTCTGTTGCTCTTTATTTTTCAAATAACCAAATTTTTATTTTATGGATTTTCTCTCCTGTTTCTGTGTTTTCTATTTTATTGACTCCCATTCAAATCTTTATTATTATTTTCTTTTGATTGCTTTGGACTAAGTTTGCTCTTCTTTTTCAAGTTTCTTAAGGAGCAAATGAGGCTGCTGATTTAAAATCTTTTTAATTTCTGATATAGTTATTTAAATCTATAAGTTTCTTATTTTAAATAAATCAATTATATTGATAAAGCATACAATCCATTCAAAGTGTATCTGACATAATCACATAGTTGTACATTCATCAATTCAATCATTATTAGAGCATTTCCATTATTTCAATAATTATGATAATTAAAAACAAAAAATAGCAGGGGAAGCATAGAGAGATTGAGAGGCTCTCAATCTCTCTATGCTTCCCCTGCTTTACATAGCTGCTATTTCTGGCTATTCTTGCATATTTATTTATTATTATTTTCAAGCAGTTTTATTGAGATATATTCACATACCATACAATCCACCCAAAGTGTATAATCAATGGCTTTTAGTATAATTACAATTTTGTACATTCATCACCACAAAAAAATCTCAGAACAACTTCATTACTCCAAAAAAGAAAAACTCCACACCCCTTAGCACTCACCTCTCAATACCCCTATCCTTCCAAAGTCCTACATAACCACTAAACTAATTTCATCCTTATAAATTGATCTATTTTTCCATATTATATAACTGGAATCATACAATATGTAGTACTTTGTGTCTGGTTTCTTTCACTTAGCATAATGTGTTTTTTATTTGATATTAACATCTTGTTACATTAACAAACATTCGTTCAGTTTCAAAGAAAACAGTCTTATATATACAATATTACCCATATTAATATGGGTAATATAAATTTCTTTCTAAGCATTGCTTTGGCTGCATTCCATAAATTTATATATCTCTCTATATATTATTAGAGAAGTTGTGAGCTTACAGAACAATCATGCATAACATGCAGCATTCCCAAACATCATCCCTCCATCAACACCTTGCATTGTTGTGGAACGTTTGTTACAGATTATGAAAGAATACCATCAAAATATTGCTACTAGCTATGGTCCATAACTTACATTTGGTATATTTTCCCACACATTTCCTTATTATTAACACCATGTATAATTATTATACATTTGTTATAGTTCAAAAGAAAATTCTTATATTTGTTCTGTTAACCACAGTCCATCATTCACCACATGGTTCACTGTGTTAATACAGTATCATTCCTTGTACATTCCATCCAAAGTGTACACTCAATGGCTCTCAATTTCATCACAGAGTTGTGCAGTCATCACCTCAGTAAATTTATGAAAGTTTTCCTTAATCCAAAAGAAAAAATCCCCTACTCCCCTTAGAATTGATATAGTACCTTCTTTGACATTGCAAGAATATTACAGACTGGGGTCGGATGTGGCTCAACTGGTTGGGCGTCCGTCTCCCATATGGAGGGACCCGGGTTCGATCCCCGGGACCTCCCGGTAAAAAAAAACAACAAAAAACAAAAAAACGAATGACTCCCTCTTTGGAAGCGGCTGTGGCTCAATCAGTGGGGCTCCCGTTTGCCATATGGGAGGCCCTGGGTTCGGTTCCCGGGGCCTCCTGGTGGGGGCGGGCCCGCCTGCGTGGCGTGGTTGGCTGACCCGGCGAGCACGGGCGGCAGGGGGGGGATAGATGAATAAATAAATAAAATCTTTAAAAAAAAAAAAAAAAAAGAATATTACAATATTGCTAACTATAGTCATAAGTTACATTAATTGTATTTTCCCATGCACACCATATTCTTACCACCTTGTAATAATTACATTCTAGTTCAACAAGAACATTCTTGTATTTGTACTATTAACAACAATCCTCATCCATCTCTGTGTTCACTGTTATTCAGTCCCTAGATTATGCTCTAGTTTCTTTCAATTGACATCTATATCCTTAGATTACTTCTTTCAGCCACAATCCCATTTATAAACCAGCTGTGTTAGTTATACTCACTATAATGGGTTACCATCAATTCTATCCATTTTCACACTTTTACAGTCAAACTAATGAAAAATTCTACATACATTAAGTATTAGTACCCCTTCTCAGCCTTCATCCTATCTCCTAGAAACCTATAGTTTAGGTTTTAATCCATGTGTTTATTCTTCCTATTTAGTTTATATTAGTGAGACCATACACTATTTGTCCTTTCTGTGTCTGCGGTGTGCATGTATCTGTGTCCCTGTTTTCAGTTCTTTGGTATATATTCCTAGCACAGGGATTGCCGAATCATACAGCAGTTCTATATTTAGCTTCCTGAGGAATCGCCAAATTGTCTTCCACAGAGGATGCACCAGTCTACATTCCCACCAACAGTGAAGGAGTGTTCCTGTTTCTCCACATCCTCTCCAGCACTTGGAGTTGTCTATATTTTAGTAATGGACATTCTGTGAGGTGTGAGATTATATCTCGTGGTTTTGATTTGCATTTCCCTAATATCTAATAATAGTGAACATTTTCTCATGTGCTATTTCGTCAGTTGAATTTCCTCTTTGGAAAAATGTCTAACTTTCTTACAATTTCCTCTTCTACCCACTGATTATTTAAGAGTTTGTTGTTTATTCTCCATGTATTTGTGAATTTTCTCTTTTTCTGCCTTTTGTTGATGTCCAACTTCACTTCATTATTATCATAGAAAGTGCTTTGTATAATTTCGATCTTTGCAAATTTATTGAGATTTGTTTTGTGACCCAACATATGGTCTATCCTGGAAAAAGATTAATGAGCACTTGTGAAGAATGTATATCCTGCTGTTCTGGGGTACAATGTACTGTATATGTCTATTAAGCTTAGTTCATTTATCATATTATTCAAACTCAGTTTCTTTAATGATCTTCTGCCCAGATGTTCTATCCAGTGATGAGAGTGGTGTACTGAAGTCTCCAAATATTGTAGAGCTATCTATTTCTCCCTTCAGTTTTGCCAGTGTTTGCCTCATGTAATTTGGGGCATCCTGGTTGTGTGCATATACATTTATGATTGTTAGTTCTTCCTGGTGTATTGCCCCTTTTATTAATGTATATTGTTCTTCCTTTTCTCTAATAACAGCTTTGCTGTATCATGCAATATAAGTGTATCTACTCCAGCTTTGTTTTTTTTGTTACTGCATGCATGGAATATCTTTTTTTTTTTTTCAATACAATCTTTTTTTGTGTGTTGGGGGGTTAAAATTCAAATTTTTCATAATACAAACCAATATTTGTAAAATTATATATAGATATATATGCATATATGTGCATTTGCTTACATAAATGTTATTATTTTTTTCATATATATTTTTAAAAGATGCTTAGATTACATAAATGTTACACAAAAATTACAGGGATTCCCATGTTCCCCACCTCCCACACCTCCCATAACATCCCACATAAACATCCTTCATCAGTGTGGCACATCACCCTCAATGAATATACACATCCTGGGGCCTTGCCACCAAGCATAGACCACAGTTCACATCGTAGAGCACTCTCTCTCCCACACAGTTCTGCATGGGATATGCTGATGTAAAATGGCCTATATCTGTCGTCGTAATGTCACTCAGGATAATTCCCAAGTCCTGAAAAAGCCCCTGTATTACAGCTGCTTTTCCCTCTCCCTGTCCTGAAAGCATCTAGTGGCCACTGGCTTCACCTCACTGTTATAATTTCTTCCATTGCTTGATGGGGAAAGAGCTATGGACTAGAGAGGACTTAATGGTATTCTGTTGTAGACATATTGGAATATCTTTTTCCAGCCTCATGCTTTCAGTCTATTGGTATCCTTGGATTTAAGGTGAGTCTCTTGTAGACAGCATATAGATGGATCAAGTTTTCTCATCCATTCCACCAGTCTGTGTCTTTTTGATTGGGGGCTTTAATCCTGTATTAGTCTGCCAAAGGGCTGCCGATGCAGGGTACTAGAACTCTGTTTGCTTTTATAAAGGGTATTTATTTTGGGTATTAAAGCTTATAGTTACATGGCAGTGAAAAGTACCACTCAAGGCACCACAAGAGGTACTTTCTCTCCAAAGTCAGCTGCCATGTGTTGAAGCAAGATGGCCACTGATTTCTGCCCAGGTTTCAGCCTTCCCCTCTGTGTTCATCTTTTCCTCTTAAGCTCCATGGGACCAGCCTCTTGAGTCTTCATGTTGAAGTGATTCGATAGTCCTCTCTCTCCTGGTATAGGGCTTGTTTCTTTTCAGGTCTCCTCTGTTCTGCTTTCTTCCCAATTTCAGCTGTAAGCTATCAGGCAAATGGCTCATCTCTCCCTGGGGCCTCAGCTCTTTGAGACTTCTCCTTTCTGGCACATGGCAGAATCAAAAAATGACAGAGCTCTCTCTTCCTATGTCTGTCTCTCTGTGTGAGTCTGTTTATATCAGACCCAGCAACGGGGGCGGGGACTCAACTTGAGTCACACCTACTTACATAATTTAATCAAAAGCCTTAATCTTAACAGGTAATCTAATCAAAGACACCTCAGTTGAATTGAAAGCAATCAAAAGGTATCACACCCAGAGGAACAGATTAGTTTACAAACATAATCTTTCTTTTTGGGGGATTCATAAAATAATCTCAAACTGCCACAAATCTATTAACATTCAATGTAATTACTTTAAAGGTCGTCCTTACTTCACCCATTTTGACTTTTGGGTTTTGTCTGTCATATCTTATTTTTACCCCTCCTTTTACACTTTAAGTTACTTTTACTGATATAATCTTCATTTCTAGACTCTATTCCAATCCTCTTTCTCCTGTCTTTTCTTTTCAGGCTGTAGCACTCTGTGGCAGTATGGTATTGTTTATGAATTCCAAAAATAGATATTGAATTTTGTTTGTAAACTGGTCTGTTCTATTGGGCGTATTAGATTGTATTAGACTCAGAGGTTTCACTTTTATTTTATTAACTCAAGATTAGGGCGTTTGACCACGTTATTAGGGCAACTTGAGTCCCTGCCTACAGTGACCCTACAGCTGTGGGCTATATAAATGGATGCTCAATCAAAGACAGGAAAGTAAATACACAGAGAAGGAGAACACCGAGAGTAAAGTTTTGGAAACTGGAGGAGAGAGCTGGACGATTCGCCTCATAGTTTGCAGCTGAAGAGACCAGAGCCATGAACAGCTGAGAAAGCCAGGAAAGAAATGAGCCTTGGGGAGAGAGACAAGCCTTGTGGTAGCCTACAGCTGAGACTGGAAGGAGCTGGGACCAAGGAGCCTTAGGAGGAAGAGGAAGGCTGAACCTTCACAGAGACCAGCAGCCATCTTGCTCCAACACGTGGCAACAGACTTTGGTGAGGGAAGTAACTTTCACTTTATGGCCTTGTGACTGTAAGCTTCTACCCCAAACAAATACCCTTTATAAAAGCCAACAGATTTCTGGTACTTTGCATCAGCACCCTTTTGGCTGACTAATTCACACTCCTTTCAGTATTTCCTGCAAAGCCTGTCTCTTGTTACAAACTCTCTCAGTTTCTGTCTGTGAATATTCTAAACTCACCCCCACTTTGGAAAGACAATCTTGCCAGATATAAGATTCTTTTTTTTTTTTTTTAAGATTTATTTATTTACTTTATCCATTTTAACCCCCCCTTCCCCATTTGCTGTTTTTTGTGTCCATTTGCTGGGCAATTCTCTGTGTCTGTTTCCTGCCATCCCTTTTCATCCTTCTCCTCCAGTCTTATCCAGGATTCGATCCTGAAGACCTCCGATGTAGGAGAGAGGTGTTCTGCCACCTGCGCCACCTCAGGTCCCAGTTTTTGGAGCTTTCGGAGCATCTCGTCTTGACTCTCCCCTGCATCTCTCTCCTGTTACGTCATCATCTTGCTGCATGGCTCCTGGGGCCTGGCGGCTCACCGGCACACAGAGCCTGGCAGCCCATGAGCCTTCTATATATACATTTTTTTATTTTACCAGGAGGTCCCGGGGATCGAACCCAGGTCCCTCCATATGGCAGACGGACGCCCAACCATTTGAGCCACATCCTCCCCCCAGATATAAGATTCTTGGTTGGCAGTTTTTTCTCTTTCATTATCTTTTTTATTATTATTATTTATTTATTATTATTATTTTTTGAGGTAATTAGATTACATAAATTTTACACAAAAAATATGCCCCACTCCCACACCTCCCATACCCTCCCACATAAACATCCTTCATTAGTATGGCACATTCATTGCAGTTGATAAACACATTCTGGGGATTTGCCATTCAGCATAGACCATAGTTCACATGGTAGTCTACACTCTCTCCCACACAGTTCTGCATGTTATGTGATGATATAAAATGGCCTATAGCTGTCATTGCAACGTCACTCAGGGTGATTCCCAAGTCCCGAAAAAGCTCCCATATTACAACTGTTTTTTTCCCTTACTACTTCCTTCTTACCTCCATGGTTTCTGATGAGAAATCAGCACAATCTAATTGGGCATCACTTGTACGTGATGAATCACTTTTCTCTTGCTGTTTTCAGAATTCTCTTTTTATCTTTGGCATTTGACATTCTGATTAGTATGTGTCTCTGAGTAGGTGTATTTGGATTTATTCAGATGGGAGTGTGTTGTGCTTCTTGGACACAGATATCTATGTCCTTCAATAGGTATACGAAATTTTCTACCAAGATTTCTTCAAATATTCTTTCTGCCCCTTTTCCTTTCTTTTCTCCTTCTGGGACACTCATGACACATATGTTTGCACATCTCTTGCTGTCATTTAGTTCCCTGAGACCTTGTTCAATTTTTTCCATTCTTTTCTTTATCTGTTCATCTTCACTTTGTTCTTTTGTCTTCAAGCTCACTGATCCTGTCCTCTGCCTTTTGAAATCTGCAGTTATATGCCTCCAGTGTATTTTTAATTTCATTTATTGTGCCTTTCATTCCCATAAGAGCTGCTATTTTTCAATGTATGATTTGAAATTTTTCTTTGTGCTTCCCCAATGTCTTCTTAATATCTGAAATCTCTTTAGCCATCTCATTGACTTTACTAAGGAGATTTGTTTGAACATCTGTGATTACTTGTCTCAACTTCTTTATGTCATCTGGAGGTTTAGTTTGTTCCTTTGACTGGACCATAACTTCCTGCTTCTTGGTATGGCTTGTAACTTTTTGTTGGTGTCTTGGCATCTCATTTACTTGATGTATTTGTTCAGGCTCTCAGTTTCTCTCTTGAGTTTAGGGTAGTCTATTTGATTGGATTTGTGCTACAAACCCTCTTTGATACTTGGTTCAACTTAATTTGGAACTTTATAGAGACTCATGTTTAACCCATCTGAATTTTTTCAGCTCTTTTTCAACTATTTCTTGCCTTTTCTCTCTTTCTGGTGGCAAAGTGGTGGTACTGTAAGCCATGGAGGCTAAAGCTGCCCACATTACCCCAGGAATCAATGACGATTCCCCCATCTTTCTCCCCTGCCAGGGGTAGGGACAAACCACAGCCAGGTGCAGTAATCCAATCCATGCAGGCCAAGACCATCTGCAGTTGCCCAGAAAGACTGATGAAGTTCCATGCCCCTTCTTCCCCTGCCAGGGGTGAGGATGGAGTCACTGCTGTGTGCAAAATTCTCATACATGTGGGCTGAAAGTGCCTGCAGTTGCCTGGAGAAGCTAGGGAAACACTGCACCTCCCCCTTATCCTATCACAGGTGGGAATGTAGCCACTAGTATGCCCAAAAATCTAGTCCATGCAGGCCTAAAGTAACTGCCATTGCCCAGAGAGGTTGAGGAAACACTATCCCTCCTCCTTCCCTGTTGGGTGTGGGGATGGAGCCACAGGTGTGTACAACAATCTTATCTATGCAGGCTGAAAGTGCCTGCAGTTTCCTGGAGAGGCTGAGGAAACCCCCACACACCACCACTACCACCTATCCTATTGGGAGCAGGGACTGTAGCCACAGATTTGCCCAACAATCTAGTCCGTGCAGGCCGAATTTTCCTGCAGTCTCCTGAAAAGGCTGAACAAACACTGTCCTTCCTCCTGCCCTATCAAGGGCAGGATGGAGCCACAGGAGTGCCCACAATCTAGTCTGTGGAGGCTGAAAGCACCTGCAGTTGCCCAGACAGGTTGAGGAAACACTGCCCCTCTCCTGTCCTATTGGGGGCAGGGATGTAGCCACATAAGTGCCCAATTGTCTAGTCCATGCAGGCCAAAATGTGACTATAGTTGCCCAGAGAGGATGGTGTAGGACCACCAGCTTCCTCCCTGCTTGAACTGGGGCTGGAGCCCAGGCTACGGCAGCAATCTGACCTGGGTGGTAAAAAGGCAGTCCCTACTATCGCTGTGATTTTAAATCAGCCCAACTTCCCCTCATGCTGGGAGCAGAGTTAAAATGGAGGCTACCAGCCTCCTTCTTTCTTGGATAGGTTCAAACTTCAGCTGTACTTAGGATTGGACTTTGGCCAGCCAAATTTAATAATCAGTAGCTGAAGTCAGTGCCCAACCATTTCTTCCTCCTGTTTTTGGAAAATGGAGCTCCCAACTCCAACCATGGAAGAGCTCCCAAGGCACCTTGCCCTGCCATCCAGGGATGGGCACTGGCTTTTGTGGCATGGAGTGCTCTACTTATGAATCTTCACTGCAGGTGGGCAGTCTCCTCCTTCCATTCTTCCAAAGATGTTGCAAAATGCTCTTCTGGTCTCCTAGCACCCCCGCCCCCCCACACACACACGTGATTCAGATAGCGGAATCACCTAACTGCACTGTAGGACGAGTTGACTCTTGGAGCTACGTACTCTACTGCCACCTTACCCTTCCCTCCTGAATTTTATAAATTTTGATATGCTGTGTTTTCATTTTTATTCTGCTCAAAATATTTCCTAATTTCTCTTGTGATTTCTTCTTTTACACATCAGTTATTTAGAAGTGTGCTGTTTAATTCCCAGATATTTGTGGATATCCCAGATTTCTTTATGTTGAAGATTTCTAATTTATTTCCACTGTGGTCAGATAATATGTTGTGTAAGATTTCAAACTTTCATTTAATTGAGATGTATTTTGTAGTCCAACATGTTTTACCCTGAAGAATATTCTAAGTGTGCTTGAAAATAATGTGTGCATTCCGCAGGCTTTGTGAAGAGTGTTCTATATGTCATAAAGGTGATGCTCATTGATGGTGTTTTTCAAGTGTTCTATATCCTTGCTGATTTTTTGTTTAATTGTTCTATCAGTTATTGAGAGTAATGTATTGAAGTCTTCAACTATTATTGTTGAATTGTCTAATACTCCTTTCAATTCTGCCTGTCTTTCCTTCATATGTTTTGAGGCTTTGTTGCTATGATGTATACATTTATAACTGTTATATCTTCCTGATGCATTGGCCCTATTATCATTATGCAATTTGCCTGTTTGTGTTTGGTAATATTTCTTGTCTTAAAGTCTTGACTTAAACTTTTTTTTCTGATATTAATATAGCCACTCCACCTCTCTTATGGTTATTGTCTACAAGGTGTATCTTTTTCTATCCTTTTCCTTTCAACCTATTTGTGTCTTTTGAATCTAAGGTTTGTCTCCTATAGATAGCATTTATTGGTAGCTTGCTTTTTACCCAGTCTAACAATCTCTGCCTTTTAATTTGCATGTTTAAACCATTAGTATTTAGTGTAGTTATTGATAGAGTTGGATATATATTTGCCCTTTTTCTATTTCTCTTAGTCTCCTGTTCTACCTTGGCTGCCTTCTTTTATGCAAACTAAATATATTTTCATATACCATTTTCATTTCTCTTTAAAATTTAAATATATATTTCTTCATTTTTAAAATACTTTTATTAGAGAAGTGGATTTACAGAACAATCATGCATAAAATATAGGATTCCCATATACCACCCTACCACCAACAACTTGCATTGGTCTGAAACATTTGTTACAAATGATAGCACATTTTTATAATTTTTCTATTAATTAAAGTCCATGATTGAACTTAGGGTTCACTGCATAATGTAGTTCCATGGACTTTCAAAATTTTTTATCCTGTTAAGTATATTTTTTAGTTATGCCTTAGTGATTGTTCTAGGGATTAGAGTGTACATTCTAACCTATCAAAATATACATTAGGTTAATACTAACTTACTTCGAGCAAAATTTAGAAATGTTGTTCCTATATAGATCTACACCCTCCACTTTGTGTTGTTATTATATAATTAAATCTATAAATGTTATAAAGCCAACAACACAGTGTAACAATTATTGCTTCCTTTGATTATAAATCTTTTAATAAATTAAGAAAGAAAAAGATGTGAAAAATGTACAATCAAAATCTTTTACATATAGATTGTTTATATTAAGCCACGGAGGTACCATTTCTTGTCCTCTTCATTTCTCCCTGTGTATTCAAGTTACCATCTAGAGTCATTTTCTTTCAGGCTGAAATACTTCTTTTGGTACTTCTTGCTATACAGGTCTGATAGCAATGAATTCTCTCAGACTTTCTTTATATACAAAGGTCTTTATTTCATACTAGCAGGGAGTTGCAGAGGAGGGGATGGAGAAATGGGAGCAGCCACAAGCCATCATGAAACAGATTTCAACTCTTCGTACCCAAAGTTTATATTGTTCCACAGCACAGTAATGGTTGTTTTTGTCAATTTTATACAGTTTTGTAGCTGGTCTTTAGGGAAAGGATTTGCTGATCTCCTCACATAGCCATAGTTGGAAGTGCCTTTCTCATACTTAATCTTGAATATTTTATGCCTCTCATTTGACTCCTTAATCAGAATCAAAATAGGTTGGTATCTTTTATTGGTATTTTCAAAGGATCAGTGGAATTCATTTATAATTTCTATTAAATTGTTGTCTATTCCATTGATTACATTTTTATAATGATTGACTCAATTTTTCTAGTTTCTTTGGTTTCTTTTGAGGTTTATTATCATTTAGTAAGGGGAGTTCATTCCTTTCTGTTTTTTTTTATTTTTAAACTTTTTTTTGTTTGTTTGTTTGTTTGCTTTTTGACAGAAACATTTATGGATGAACTTTTGCCTCTTAGTAAATCTTCTACAGTCATCAAAAGATTGGAATGAATGTGTTCTTTCATTCTGTCCAGGATATTATGTGAGTTCCCTGAGCAAACTGCAAGGCTTCCTATTTAATTCAAAGGAAATCTAGGGATATGTTCTTTAAATCCAAATTGGTATGTTTTCTGGTAACCTTTCATTACTTGTTTCAAAGTTTATTTGACTATAACCAGAAAATGTGGTCTTCTAAATCCTTACTATTTAAATATAGTGACTTTTTTGCTAAATGAATGACAAATTATTATAAAGATTGCAGTAACTTATCAAAAATTTTTCATTCTCTAATTGGGAGATATAAGATACTATGTTTACAGAGTAAATTATGTTTATTGATTGAATAAATCAGTTCATGTCTTCTACAAAAATCTAAAGATTGGTGTGTGTCTACAGGAAAAGAATCAGAAGTAAAGACCCAAATTTGATAGGTGCTTATTTGGACATAGTCAATTTATTTATTTATTTATTTTTTAAAGATTTTATTTATTTATTCATTTATCCCCCCCTTGCTGCTCGCGCTGGCTGGGTCAGCTAACCACGCTGTGCGGGCGGACTTGCCTTCACCAGGAGGCCCCGAGAACCAAACCCGGGGCCTCCCATATGGTAAACGGGAGCCCTAATGATTGAGCCACAGCCGCTTCCCTGGACATAGTCAATTTATATCAGGGCTTTTTTTATTCTGAGGAAACGCTGATCACTTTAACACTGTAAAAAAAAGTGGTAATTGATCAATAAATAATAAATTCAAAAACGTAAGCTATAGACATAGTAGAAATGCAAATATATTTGAAAGTGCTTTTATTCTTGCAATTTTAAATGAAAACATAAGAAAAAAATCATTGTGTCTATTCTGAAAGGAGTGTATAAATATATCATTCATTTCAAATGTTGCTCAAATGTGAACCACTTTATGGAATACAGTGATGACAACTAGCTGTGCCCTATATTGGGCTTGAATAAAAGGCTGCCATTCTTTACATGGAGTAGTGTTACCACATAAAATTGAAGAGAAATCTCTGAGAACCTGGTAGGTGCCAGGAGTGATTAGAGATGCCCTCCAGTAAGCCTTGGGCTTCCAAAACAAGGTTTTGGAACCTTGGTCTGTGTAGATTTGGTCAAATGGAAACTGAATTTCTAGAAAAACAAGATGCCTGGTTTGGGTGGGTGAGTTAAGCCTCTGTTTGGTTTCAGACTGAAAACAAAAGCAAAAGTACAGCAGTGCCAGTAGGCTTCCTCAAACTGAGCAAGATGCCCAGCAGCCATGTTTTCTGGCGCCTTTGTCTCTTGGTGATGTTTTTTCAGACTGGACGGGCGGGAGAGAAGGGCCAGAGACCAAGGCTGGTAGTCACAACTGGAGTACTACTGCCATCGTGAGGAAATAGTTTGAAAACTCATTAACCAGTTCCGGCTTCTTTCCCCTTAGGCCTAGCAGTTGAGGTATGTAGGGCCTCTGAGGAGGTGGGATGGGCTTGGGCCTGAAGTCAGGCCTCCAGCATTTTCCTCTAAGCCGTACAGGGTAATCTGGATATTGGTGGGATCTGTGTAGAATCTGGCAAGTGAGAGGCCAGGACTGAGCCCTCAACTGCCAGGCAGGTCAGCCACAGGAAGTTGTGGGGTGGGGACTCCGTTTCCTCCCAGTGAGGGGAGGAACTAGATGAAACTAATCAAAGACAAGTGCAAGCCCTGTGGGCATTTGCCTCCTTTTTCTGCCCCTTGGAGCAATACTTAGCAGGTTTTCACTGGATGTCCCTGTGTTTATGGGACTTGGGCTCCTTTTACTAGCAGAATCACCGCAGAAGACAGGCCAATTCCACATGAAATTTAGCAACATCTGGTATGCTTGCTGTGGGTCTCACACACACAAAAATTTCGGTACCCCATTGCCTGGTGAAACGACCTGATGAGAAGAAGTAGGGGCTAAGCTGCCCAGACTAACTTTTCCTAGCTGAGGAGATGCATACATCCAGATGGAGACCACAAATGGAAAGGAAGGCCTGGAAGAACCTTTCATGTCCAAGAAAAAAAGGCCTAAAGAAAAGACCTATCCCTAGATGTAGACTTTATCTCTTCACAGGTGGTAGATCAAGAGAGGTGGGATCTGAACTCTATCTCTTGGCTTTTCCAGAGGAAAAACAGTGGTTCTTGAGGCCACTGTTCTCCTCTTTTCTTGTTTCATAGCTGCTTGTCAATGAAGATGCCTCATAGGCTTAACAAGATATCTCATTTTGGGAGCCTAAGCCTTCCAGGACCCCAAGGACACTTATCCAAGGGTTCTAAAGCATGATTAACATTTATTGATATTCACTGTATACAAGGTGTCCTTCCTCTGGTGTCCCTCTTCTGTCTTAGTCTCAGTAGTTGACCTCTTATAGAAAGGAAAGGGATACTTGCCTCCTCTTCTGCTTTGATTTTCCAAGCCTGAAGACTCTGTTGTTGGCTGAACCCTTTTTTAAATCAGCTGACCAAAAGTGGGCCTATTATATCTAAAATTAACCTACCAAAAAAAATGCGAGACTATTGTCACAAGGGAAACTGCCTGTTTTGACATCCTCAACTGTGCCTGTGGTGGTTTGGAACTGTATGAACCCCAGAATATCATGTTCTTAAAGTTAATCCATTCCTGTAGGTGTAAACCTATTGGAAGTAGGACCTTATAATTAGATATTTCAGTTAAGACATGGCCATGCAGGTCTTAATCTTCTTACTGGAGTCCTTTATAAGAGAATGAAATTCAGACAAATAGAAAGCCACAGAAGCAAGAAGCTGAAAGCAGTTTTATTAGTCAGCCAAACAGGTGCTGATACAAAATACCAGAAATCAGTTGGTTTTCATAAAGGGTATTTATTTGTGGTAAAGCTTACATTTACCAGGCCATAAAGCATAAGTTACCTCCCTCACCAAAGCGTGTCACTACGTGTTGGAGCAAGATGGCTGCCAACATCTGCAAGGGTTCAGCTTCCACGGTTCCTCTCTTCCTGGGGCTCATTTCTTTCTGGGCTCAGCTGCTCTGCTTTCTCCACAAGGCCAGCTGTAGACTATCAGGCGAATGGCTCGTCTCTCTTCCCGGGGTCTCTGCCGTGTCTAATCGAGACTTCTCTCTGCTCCTCTGTGTCCTTACTTCCTGGGCTCCAGCATCCAAAACTCCAGCATCAAAACTCCAACTCTGCCCTTTGCCATGTCTTTTCTCTGTGAGTCCCCGCCCACCAAGGGGTGGGGACTCAACTCCCTACTGACTTGGCCCAATCAAATTCCTAATTATAATTTAATTAAAAGTGATACCTCTGACAGATCAGTTTACAATCATAATCCAATAACTATTTTTGGAATTCATAAACACTGCCAAACTGCTACAGCAGTGAAACCTTGAAGAGAAGGGAGAGACCAGCAGATGCCACCATGTGCCTTGCCATGTGGCAGAGGGCCAAGGATCTCACCAGCAGCTAGTTTTTGGGAAGAAAGCATTGGCTTGATGGTGCCATGATTTGGACATTTTTCTTACACTCAAAACTGTAAGTGTGTAAGCTAATAAATTCCCAATTTTAAAAGCCAACCCGTTTTATGGAATCTGGTTTGAGCAGCTTAGGAAACAAACTGATTTTGGTACCAGGAGAGTGGGGTGCTGCTATTGCAAATTCCAAAATGTTAACAGGTATTATAATTGGGTTATGAGTAGAATCTGGAAGAATTGTGCGGCGCTTGATAGAGAAGGCCTAGATTGCTTTGAAGCGACTGTTGATAGAAATATGGATGCTAAAGGCAATTCTGATGAGGCCTTAGACAGAATCATGAATATGTCACTGCAAACTGGAAGACAGGTGATCCTTGTTTTAAAGTGGCAGAGAATTTGGCAAAATTGAGTCCAGATGTCTGATAGGAGGCAGAATTTGAAAGTAACGAGCTTGGATATTTAGCTGAGATTTCCAAACTATAGAACATGCTGCCTGGTTTCTCCTTAAAGCTTATAGTAAAATGTGAGAGGAAAGGGATAAGCTGAGAATGGAATTCCTGGGCACAAAGAAACCAGAAACTGATGGTCTGAATAACTCTGAGCTTCTAGAAAGCAAGTCCCCAGAGAATAGTGCTCCACGTGAGGGTTTAACTGAACATGGAACCAGTCAACCATCTCAGTGCAAGTCAGGACTGGAAATGCAGTTATCCAGAAAGAAATATGGAAAGTTATTTTGTCTGATGATTTGGACCCCTGTGTACTACATGTGAAACCAACAAGTATTTGCAAGATCTTTATGAACAGCTCCACTGTCAGTCTGGACTGAAAGGGACAGAAAAGGGACAGATTGAAGGAAAAATTACTAACAAGCAGGACCATGGAAGCTGAGCTTTGGACCAAAGACATCTTCTTGGGCCAAGAGAGCAAATCCACCCATGTGTATAGAAAGGGAGAGTATGCCCAGGCACTTGGAGAGGGCAGGCCATATGCCCCTTGGTTAAGGAAGTGTTACCACCTCCAGTTTTCTCAGATACCTGGGGGTTATGGAGAGTTTGGCCACCACCCCAATGCTTGAGGACATCCTCCTTCCTCCAGGCAATGGGGCAACAGAATTTTCTGTGGTGTGAGACTCTCAGCAAGCATACCAGATGTTGCTAAATTTTACATGGAATTGGCCTGTCTTCTGCGGTGATTCTGCTATTAAAAGGAGCCCAAGCTCCATAAACACGGGGACATCAGGTGAAAGCTTGCTAAGTATGGCTCCAAGGGGCAGAAAAAAGAGGCAAATGCCCACAGGGCTTGCACTTGTCTTTGATTAGTTTCATCTAGTTCCTCCCCTCACTGGAAGGAAACGGAGTCCCCACCCCACAACTTCCTGTGGCTGAACTGCCTGGCCATTGAGGGCTCAGTCCTGACGCCTCACTGGCCAGGTTCTACACCAAGATCCCACCAATATCCAGATTACCCTGTAAGGCTTAGAGGAGAATGCAGGAGGCCTAGCTTGGGGCCCAAGCCCATACCACCCCCTCAGAGGCCCTAAATACCTCAACTGCTAGACCTAAGGGGAAGGAAGCTGGAACAGGTTAACGAGTTTTCAAACTATTTCCTCATGATGGCAGTAGTGCTCCACTTGTGACTATCAGCCCTGGTCTCTGGCCCTCCTCTCCCACAGGTCCAATCTGAAAATACGCCACCAAGAGACAAAGATGCCAGGAAACATGGCTGCTGGGCATCTTGCTCAGTTTGAGGAAGCCTACTCACAGTGCTGTACTTTTGCTTTTGCTTTCCATCTGAAGTCAAACAGAGGCTTAAACCACCTACCCAAGCCAGCCATCTTGCTTTTCCAGACATTCAATTTCCATTTGAAATTGCAGATCTGCTTTTCTTCACTCAGCATTTCCTGTCCAGCCTTTTCTCATGCCTGAAGGCTAGGGGAGGGCATCTCTAGTCTCAAAATCAGAAACTCAAATGATCTTTTGCCTGCCAAGCAAACTGGGGACTTCCCTTCCATTTACTAGCCTTATTTTTTGAACTGTTGGCAGCCATTTGGCAGGAGCCAAAAGGGGAGGTCCCAAAAGGGAAGCTCTCACTACTGAATGTCATATATTGTGTGACATAGCATGATATATATTTACATGTGAATAAACTCCAATTAGAGTTTACACAGAGTTTTATCTTACTTATTAAATTAACATTGGAACACAGCACTTTACAATGCCATTAAATATACTTTTTCCTATGATTTTAGTGCACGCGCGCGCACGTGTGTGGGGTATCTTTACCCTTTAGGGATCAAACTTAGAATATTTTCTCATTAGTGAATTAAAGAATAGTGTTTGCCAAGGATTCAGTAAACCATATGTTGATCAAGAAGAAAGCACTGCTATAAAATCTGCTAAGAGAACTCATAACCTTTTGCATTATTTCCTTACACACCTTTCAATACATACTTCTAAATTTAGATAAACATTAAAATTAATTTACGTTAAAGTCAGATTAATGTATGCATTGTGGTTGGGAACATGCCAGAAATATATTCTAACAGAGCTTCAAGGAGGATATACTCACTTTTTTTATATGTATCTATAATCTTTCATTCATATCTCTTTTTTATATAAGTAAATACATTCATACATACTCATAAGAACATAGAGAGTCACATGCAATAGCATCCTTGGTGTAATAATCACAGTGATGAAATATATATATTAAATGTGTATCCACAAAGGTACATTTCTTCGAACACAGTGAATGAAGTTTTGAACAAAATCTTCATTATTATCTTATACAGTTTCCATGTTTCCATATCCATAAGTGTATACATATTTTGATAACTTGAAATTTTTTCATCCTATTCCAGGCAGATCCTTGTTATCCAAGAGATTTACAAAAGGAATGCCTGCTACTGAGAAAGTGTTCAAAATTTGAGAAAGTATCGAGTTAAAAAGAAATGATGGCTCCATCCCAGCAAGAAGGAATAATTGCTTTTATGTTTTTGCATATATTCTCATGTTTCCTCTCTGCTCGTACAATAAAAACTTTCCTTTTCAAAGTTCCCATTCTTTTGTACCTCCAGTGTTCAAATATGTTTTCTGCATTTATTATAGCTTGAATGTTTTGCAATTGTCATTAAATATTCTTTGAAATACTGATTTTTTAAAAGAGTATCCTCTTATTTTTGGCATTTCTCAAAATTAGACATGCTTCTTTACAATATGTCCAGATACAACAGCCGTGTATGAAGAAGTGCAGTGAAGTCACAGACAATGCCACCTCCAGGAGACAAGGCCTTTTAAAATGTGAGTGTATCAATACTCCTGTTATTTATATTCAATTACAGTTATAGATGCATTATTTCTCATGTGATTAATATAACATTTTGTACCAACAATGTCTTCTGCACATATTTGTTCTGGATTGTTTCTCAAATGACAAATATAATATCAGCTCGTCAAAAACACTCTCAGAATCTATGAAAGACAAATGGAAACACTTCATTGCAAATCCTATTATCCCAAGGGAACCACTAATAACAGCTTTAGTGGGTACATGAATTCAAATATGCTGATAAAATGGCATAGATGATTGTTCCTGAGAGCTGATATTGTTTAATTAAATAGATACAGGCTTGTCAATACAACTCCCCTATTTGATTAGCCAGGTTTTCAAAACACATGCACACTAACACATGGGACAAACACATTATTTTTTTTCTTCAATTTCATCCTTTTAGTATGAATTTCAATTCACATGATTTTTATGCAATTTACTTGTGGTTATAATTCTTCGTTTATCACATTTTTCCTAGTTCTTACATAATGAGTCCACTTCATATGTCATTAAATATGCTTCAGATGATCAGATTTTTAAGTAAGAATTTATCAGAAGTTTTTTGTTTTCTTTACTATTAAGAGTGAGATATTTCATCATTCCAGTATGTAGATAGTGTTGTGTGTCATTTTTAAGAAAAAGTGGAATGTTACGATTAATTTGATCAAAACTAATCTTAGGTAAGCAGATGTGGCTCAAGCGACTGAGCTCCTGCCAACCACATGGGAGGTCCTGGGTTTGGTTCCTGATGCCTCCTAAAGAAGATGAGCAAGACAGCCAGCTGACACAATAGGTTGGCACGGAGAGCTGATGCAACAAAATGATGCAACAATAGACACAAGGAGGAAAACATACTGAGAAACACAACAAAGCAGGGAGCAGAGGTGGCTCAAGCAATTAGGTGCCTCCCTCCCATATGGGAGGTCCCGAGTTCGGTTCCTGGTGCCTCCTAAAACAGAAGACGAGCACACAACGAACAGACACAGCAAGTGCAAACAATGAAGGGGTGGAGAGAAGTAAATAAATAAAATAAATCTGAAAAAAAAAAACACTAATCTTAGTTGTCAACATTTCAAGTCTTTATTATATATAAAGGTAAAACTTAAAGGCACATACTCAGAAACATTACTCTAGAGAGGTAGAAACTTATTTTGTTCGAATCCTTACAGATACACCCCTATGGGCATATTGACTAATTCTAAATACATATATATTTATGTTTGGTTCATGGTATAATGGCTTGGAGCTATGTACCCCAGAAAAACATGTTCTTAATCTTATTTCATTCCTGTGGGTGTGAACTCTTGTAAATAGGATCTTTTAAATGAGATTACTTAAGTAAAGGTGTGGCCCACCTGAATTACGGTGGTTCATAATCCTATTACTGAAGGCCTTATAAGGAAGCCCACAGAGAGAGAAAGCTAGAAGGGGCAGCCAGAACCTGACTATCAATGGAACCCAGAAGAGAAGGGAGAAACCAGGAGAGGCCACCATGTGCATTGCCACCTGACAGAAAAGCCAAGAACCAAGGATTACCGGTAGCCACCCCCAGAACGCCAGTCTTCAGGGAGAAAGCATCGCCTTGATGATGCTTGATTTTGGACTTCAGTTAGCCTCAAAACCATGAGCTAATAAATTTCCACTGTTTAAGTGAACCCACTGTTTGCCAAGAAACTGAAATACATGGCAATCACATATGTTAGAAGTAGTGTACAGCAGACTTGATTTTGCCATCTCTGCTTCCTGATGGTAACAAATTTATATGGTTTGATCTTCAAAGAATAACAGAGTTTCTCCTTAAATCAAAGACAGGAAATGTCTCTGCTGACCAGGACACAGAGAATGGAATTCAATCTTTGCAAAGACTGAAGTAATCCCTGAAGTAATCCCTGATGTAACTCAATGACATGGGTCCAACAAATCCCCAAATGATAGACCCTTTGCCTCCCCCCGTTATCCATCCTTGCAAGAGAAAACTCAGTGAACCTCCTTGGCCTTACCTCTCTTTGCTCCTTTGGGCATTTGGTTGTGTGATCACTTATGAGAGGCAGAGTCTCTGTACAAAGAATATGCCCTTGTGAAAGGTTAACTGATGTGGACAAATTGCCCTCCAAATAGGTGAACCAATTGACTATGCTTCTCTACTGGTAGAGGCTTGTCCAATTTTACAAATCACCTAAAACGACTGATACCAGTGACTCCATTTTCAGCAGCTTTCTCAGGGACAGACTGAAGGATAACAGGACAAATGGGAGAACTTAAGGAAGAGCCATTGCCTTCGGTACTGGTGGATCTGAGAATCTCTCCCCCAATAGAATCGTGTGTCCATTGTCCTTTTTTATTGTAGGAAGGGCCTACTCATTTCCTTTGCTTGCCTTTTTACCTTTCACTTTGAATAGGCTCTTAATCTGAGATCTGTGTCAATAGATGAATGCTTTGGAATTAAACATTGATAATAGTTGCACACAGTCTCCCTTTCATCATTGTTTGTGGTGTCATGACTGAAGCACTGGAATTCAACTAGGTGCTATTCCCTTAGGCATCGGTCCACTGCCCAGGTAGATGACCTCTATTAATATAGTCAGAAAGGGATAAACACAATGTTCTTGAGCCTAAGAAACTCAAGGTTTAGGACCACCCCGGCTGTCACCCTCACATCTAGTTTCCGAAATTATAACCATCCTTTGTGATTCTGCAATTATGAGTCATGGAGTCCCTGGCCTCAATACAAAAGGTGTGCATATCTTCCAAGGTCACTGAGGCATCTTCATCAGGAACCAGGTGTGGAGCTGGCACAGAGAACACTAGCTAGTATGAGGTAAATAATGGAGTTCTCAGGCCTAAATAACGTCATCCTCCTCAGAGGAAAGCCAAAAGGACATAAGCCTCCTCCCTACCCATTTTGTGAGAGCTGAAATGAAAGCAGGGTCCTGTCAGGACAAAAGACTTTATCCTGGGCCTGACAATGAACCTGTAAAGCTAGCTAGTGGTCTCAGAGAATTCCTCAAGGCTTTCCTCTCCTTTCTTGGTTTTCATCTGCTTGAGCCGATTCGTTCTCCTAGATGATGATTTGGCACACATTGGCATGTCAGGGTATTCTCATTCATTCTACACAGGTCCTTCTTACTCCAAGTAATAGTACTCTAGACTTTATTGTGCCTAAGATCCCATCGCTGGCTAGAACTACATGTTACCAGGAATCGTCCTGTCCTCTGGGCTGTGACACTATTGCCACAAGGGGTACAGTTCCCACAGCAGAGGGACAGACAGCCTACTGAAAACTCCAAAGGAGGCAAATACCCCCAGAGCCAGCACTTGTCTGAGTGGCTTACTCTAATCCTAACCTCACTGGGAGGAAACTGAAGCCTGCCCCACAACTTCCTATTTCTGACTTGCCTGGTGGCTATTAGCGCACTCCTGGCCCCTCACTCACCAGGTACTACAACAGGACTCTACCTTTGTCTATATCTCCTGGAAGACCTCAGAGGGATAAGTAGGGACGCCAAGCTTTTGTATAGGGCCCGCTCAGCCTCCCCACGGGTGCAACTTTCCACAGTTGCTAGGACTTGCAGAGAGAGTCTGCACTCATGGCTTCGGACTTTGTCAAACTATTTCCTCACGATGGCAGTAGCGCTCCAGAAATGAAAACAAATGCAACCTTCAGGCACACTTCTCCTGCCCATCCAGTTTGGAAAAAACACCACCAAGACACCAAAAATATGGCTGCCTTGCATCTTGCCCAGTTTCAGGAAACCTGTTCTAATACTGTGGTTCCTTTGCTTTTGGTTTCCATCCGAGATCTAAATCAACCACCCTGACCAGTCATCTTCTCTGTTCAAGAATTCAATTTTGAGTTATTTTTAACAGTTCTGCTCTTCATCACTCCAGCACTTTCCAAAAATTGTCAAGTTGTTTTATGGTATCTGGGGAGGGGGGAGCTTCAGGGATCCAGGCCTAAGAAGGCAAAGAAAATGGTTGCCTGGAGAAGAGCAAAGCTAGGCACCAGGCAAAGTGGCTTTTTTCTTTTTTCTTTTTTAAGAAGATAAGGGTTTATTTCACAGCATTTAGTTTTGTTGTTGTTGTGTTTTTGAGGTACCAGGGCCAAGGATTGATCTTGTATGTGGGAAGCCAGCGCTCAAACGCTGAGCCACATCCGCTCCCCTGAGTTGGTTTTTTCGTTTGTTTGCTCGTTGTTTGTTTTTTTGTTTTTAGGAGTCATCAGGGACCTAATCCAGGACCTCCCATGTGGGAAACAAGTGCTCAACTACTTGAGCCACATCTGCTCCCCAAGCAAAGTGGTTCTTGACTTGGCTCTCTTTCCAAGTTCCCTGGGAAGCCTGTTTTCTGGCCAAGGCACTAGGGTCTTGTGTATTGAGTGGGAGGCAGCCATTTGGCAGGAGCCTTGCAAGGTTTCAGACAGCTCTCAAGAATGCTCGCCATACAGTGCCCCATGTGCAGCGATACATATACTTGAGTATGTACAAATTCCACTTATGTGGGTCATGGGATTGTGTCTCATGGTGTTATCATTTAACATTGTAGCACAAACATTTTCCAATGTCATTAAATGACCTTCCACACCTGCCTATGACTTTATTGTGTATGTGTGTGTCATAGTTTTTCTTTTAAGGATCAGTCTTGTAACAGTTTCTCATTAGTAATTCAGACATGGATGCTGAAAAGAATTAAAAAGTAACCATTCAAGACTAAAAGTGCTGTCATAAAACTTTTATGATAATCTTTTATCATAAAAAAGATTATTACTGATAACCTTTTGCATACTTGCTTCCACTGTAACAGTATACATATATATAGCTCTATATTCAAAAATACAACAATAAATTTACATTTAATTTGGAATTATTTACACATCATGTTTTAGATCACTTCTGATTTCTGACCAGTTTGACATTATCATGAAAAAATTCACAAGACCTGGACTTTAGGAAATAAAATATTTGCAAAGAGCTTCTTGATTATTCCATTCATTACAAAATATTTTAAATTCACATTTAAAATGTTTTTTATTCACACAGTTAGTAAAAAACAGGGCATAAAATGCCTACAATGCCAGCACTCAAGAATTTTGATTTTGAGACCTGCCTTACCTAATCTTTACTATGCTGACTTATAAATACACTCTAAAATAAATAATGAAGAGGCAGTATACATTTATACCTTAGAACTTGTGTCTTAGTTTGCCACAGGGCTGCCAATGTAAAGTATTAGAAATGGGTTGGCCTTTATAATGGGGATTTTATTTAGGGTAAAAGCTTACGGTTCCAAGGCTGTTAAATGTCCAAATCAAGGTATCAACAGAGATGCTTTCTCACTAAAGTCAGCTACTAGTGATCTTGGGGTCCTGCCATGTGGTGAAGCAAGATGGCTGCTGATCTCTGCCAAGGTTCTTGCCTTTTCCTCCAGAAGCTACCATCTCCTGGAACTCATATAATTCTCTAAAATGATGTGAATACTGGGTGTAGTTTTACACAGTCTTCAGCACTACCATATATGCTTTGCATACTTTCATATCAACATATATTTTGAGTGCTTGAAATTTCTTATAATTTACTTTAGAAGACCTTTGAGAAATTATAAAGTACAAAATATATGCTACCTCAATCACAAGGAGAATAACCACTTTAAAAATTCCTTTACCATGCATTCGCATCTCTTTCCTATGCACATAAAATATGTACTTTTAGAAAATAAAGTTCAAATTTCCTTGTATCTTCAGTGTGAAAACAAGTTTTCCTCACTTTTTATAGCTTAAATGTTTTTCAAATATCAATAATAATTCTTTGGAATACTGACACATTTTAAAATTTTGCCACTTTTTTATTGAGGTAAAATTCATGTAACAAAATTAAATACTTTAAGTGTACAATTCAGTGGTATTTTTAGTATATTCACAATGCTGTGCAACCGTTACCTCTATCTAGTTCCAAAATATTTCCATCACTGGAAAAGAAAAGCCCATTCCCAATAAGCAGTCACTCCCCATTTCCTATTCCCCTAACAAACACAAATCTGCTTTGATTCTGTGAATTTGCCTCTTCTGGATATCTCAATGTGTGACCTTTAGTCTCTGACTTCTTTCACTTAGCATATGGTTTTGAGGTTCATCTATTTGTAGCGTATACCAGTACTTCTTTCCTTTTTATGGCTGAATGATAAATTGCATGGCTATACCACATTTTGCTTATCCATTCATTTGTTGATGGATGATGTATTGTTTCCACCTTTTAGCCACTATAAATAGTGCTGCTATGAACATCTACATACAAGTTTTGTTTGTATATTCTCATTTCTTATTCTATATATTTGAAGTTTTCCCCTTAATGTTAACCCCATGGATTACATTAATATCTCAACTTTATGATATAACAATCAAGATTGAATACCAGCTTAGTTTCAATGGAATATACTCTGTGCCTTTTCAGTTCTGCTACCTTCTTATGCTGTTATTGTTTCAAATTACATCTTCATACATTGTGTGCCCATTAACACTGATCTATAAATACTTTTTAGGCATTGGCCTTTTAAATTATATAGGAGGGAAGCGAATGTGGCTCAAACAGCTGAGTTCCTGCCTACCACATGGGAGGTCCAGGGTTGGGTTCCCAGGACCTCCTAAAGAAGCCGAGCAAGACAGTGAGCTGATGCAAAGGGCTGGTACAACGGCAAGCTGACGCAACAAGATGACACAATGAGATGACGCAACCAAGAGACACAGAGAAGAAACATAATGATACACAAAAAAACAGGGAGCGGAGGTGGCTGAAGCGATTAGGTGTCTCCCTCCCACATGGGAGGCCCTGGGTTTGGTTCCCAGTGCCTCCTAAAAAAGAAGAAACAAACAACCAGGGGGGTTGAAATAAATAAAAATGAATAAATCTTAAAAAAAAAAAATCTTTAAAAAAATAAATATATAGGAAAGAAAAAGGAATTACAAACCAAAAATGTGATACTACTTGCTATTATGTTTACCTGTATAGCTACTTTACCATTGCTATTTATTTCTTCGTATGGCTTTACTTCCTAGGGCCCTTTCATTTCAGCCTGGAGGACAAACTACAGCATTTCTTATAGGGCAGGTCTACTAGTGATGAACTCCCTTAGTTTTTGTTTATCTGGGAATGTCTTAATTTCTCCTTCATTTTTGAAGGATAGTTTTGCCAGCTATGGAATTCTTGATTGACAGTGTTTTGATTATCAAAAGTGGTGACAATTCTTGATTGTCAGCACTTGTAAAATATGCCATTTCAATCCCTTCTGGCCTCCATGGTTTCTGAAGAAAAACTGGCTATCAATCTTACTGACAATTCCTTGTACGTGATGAGCCCCTTCTCTCTTGCTATTTTCAAGATTCTTTTTATTTTTGGCTTTCCATAGTTTTACTATAGTAGCTATCAGTGTGGATCACTTTGAGTTTATCCTGCTTGGGGTTCGTTAAGATCCTTGGATGTGTAGATTTATGTTTTTTATCTCAAATTTGGATGTTTTCAGCCATTATTTCTCCAAATAGTCTTTCTGACCCTTTCTCTCTTTCCTCTCATTCCACAACTGACTCTTAAGATCTTGTCATTTTTTTATTATTGTCTCCTTCTGTTCCTCAGACTGGAGAATCTATTGACCTATCTTCAAGTTCATGGATTCTTTCTTCTGCCTGCTCAAATCTCCTGTGTAAAACCATTTAGTAAATTTTTCATATCAGTTATTGTGCTTTTCAGCCCCTGAATTTCTATTTGGTACCTTTTATTTAAAGAAAACAAGATTTATTTATTTACTTTTGTTACCATTTTAACCTCCACCCCACCCCGTTTTTGCTGTTTTTGTGTCCATTCTTTGGGCAATTCTCTGTGTCTGTTTCCTGCCCTCTCTTCTCATCCTTCTCCTCCTGTCTTCACCAGGATTCGATCCTGGGAACCTCCGATGTGGGAGAGGGGTGTTCTGCCACCTGCGCCACCTCAGTTCCTGGTTTTTCAGCGCATCTCGTCTTGGCTTTCCCCTGCGTCTCTCGCCTGTTACGTCATCATCTTGCTGCGTGGTTCGGTGGGGCCTGGGGGCTCACCTGCTTGCGGGGCCTGATGGCGCGCCCATGCACCATCTATATTTTTCTTTTATTTTTACCGGGAGGTCCCAGGGATTGAACCCAGGTCCATCCATATGGGAAACGGATGCCCAACCATTTAAGCCACATCGGCCCCTGGTCCCTTTTTATAACATCTATTTTTTTTATTGATATTCTCTATTGGGTGACATATCCGTCTTCTGGTTTCCTTTAGTTCTTTGCCCATTGTTTTCTTTAGCTCTTTTAGTGAATTTAAGATAGTTAAAGTCGTTTGTCTAGTTAAGTCTAAGGCCTGGGCTTCCTCATGGACAGTTTTTATTAATTTCTTTTTTATTACTGTGAATGGGTCATAGTATCTTATTTCTTTGCATGTTTCATATATTTTGTTGAAAACAGGATATTTTTCATATTAAATTGTGGCAACTCTGGGAGTCCATTTCTTCTCATTTTCCAGGGTAAGTTATTGATTTTGTTTTCAGTTTGGTCTTTGCTTATTCACATTTCTAAAGCAGTTTTATAAAGTTTGTATTCTTTGTCATGCTTAGCTACTGAAGTCTGTTGTTCTCTTAGCTGAGTTGTCACCTAGTGATTTGACAAAATTTCCTTAAACGCCTGGAGCCAAAGAAAGAAAAAAAATTCTCTTCTAGTTTTTGGGAGACTAGAAGGTATTCAGGCACTCCTTCACTACTTAGCCAAGCTAATCACAACTCTTCCTTAACCTTTACTTCCCACTTTTGCTGCACCTGAAGGTCAGTCAGCAGTGAAAGCTGAGGGTCTTCTCAGGCCTTTGCTGAGCATTGTCCAACATTGCGCATGTACATGGCCTTCTTCAGTCCTGGGTACATACTGGAGCTTTTCAAAGCCCTTATTCCCCCATATATCTTGTTTTCCAACCTTTTCCTTACCTGGCCTTTTGGTCTTTCTATTGTATGTCATAACTCTTGTCTCTTGCTCCAGTCTTCTGTTGCCAATACTTGTGCTTGTAAGTGCTTTCAACAAACACTGCCAAGGAAGCCACCCTACCTTGGGAATGCTCTCATTTAGGAAAAACATAGGAAAGCCATTGCAATGATCCTTCAGGGTACCACAAGTTGAAATGCACAGTCACAATTCTTTGAGAACAATGTCCAAATTGCTCTCCGGCATTAACACCCTATACCAGGAGTGTGGGCTGTTGTCCTCATGCCAGCCTGGGGGGCATTTGGGCAATTTAAAATGCCACAGTGCTTTCTTACCACAAAACAACTGCTTCTTTCTTCATCAAGCCTTCTCATGGCTGTTAAACATTTTATATAGATTCCAGATTTCCGTAAAAATTAAATTTGACAGTTTTTACTAGCTTATTAGTGGCTTTTGTGAAGGGATTGAGCACTGGCGCTCACTACTCTGCCATTTTGTGACCTCTTACTACTTGATTTGCATTTCAGAAGCAATCATGCTTCTTTACAATGTACCTGGTATAAGAGCCAGGTAAGAAGGAATGAAGTGAAGTCACAGGTAATGCCACTTCCAGCAGACCAAGACTTTCAATATGTGAATTCATTTTCAGTCCTCATCACTGTTTTTGATTGCCATTTGTGCATATCTTCTCCCCTAAGAAGTTCTAAAGTCTGCTTTAGCTGGATGATTCCACTTCTCTTCAGCCCCTCCTAACTTCATGCCACGGAGTTCCAGAACATTTTTTGACTGAGGCCCATAGCAAGCATACAGGTTGCTGCTAAATTTTACCAGGAATTGGTCTGTGCTCTGCCACCAAAAGAGGCCCTGGGCCCAGTGCCCAGGCCCCAAAGCATAAGAACACTATGTGAAAGCCTGCTAACTATAGACCAAGGGGGCAAAAATAGGAGACAAATGCCCACAGGGCTTGCACTTGTCTTTGAGTTGTTTCCTCTAGTCCCACCCCTCACTGGGAGGAAACCCAGTCTCCGCCCCACAACTTCCTGTGGCTGACCTGCCTGGCAGCTCTGGGCTCAGTCCTGGACCCTCACTCGCCAGGTTCTACACCGAGATCCCGCCAATGTCCAGATAACCCTGTAAGGCTTAGAGGAAAATGCAGGAGGCCTGGCTTGGGGCCCAAGCCCATTCTACCACCTCAGAGGTACAACATACCTCCACTGCTAGGCCTGACAGGAAGGAAGCTGGAACAGGTTAACGTGTTTTCAAACTTATTTCCTCACGATGGCAGTAGTGCTCCGTTTATGCCTACCAGCCCTGTCCCCAGGCCCTCTTCTCCCGCCCATTCAGTCTGAAAAAACGCCACCAAGAGAAAAGGCCCAGGAAACATGCTTGCTCAGTTTGAGGAAGCCTACTAACGCTGCTGTACTTTTGCTTTTACTTTCCATCTGAAATCGAATGGGAGAGGGAGAACTAGGTGTAATATGGGGGCATTTTCGGGACATTGGATTTGTCCAGCATGACACTGCAGTGATGTGATAAAGGCCATTGTATATTTTATCATAACTTACAAAATTGTGCAGGGCAGCGTAAACTATAATGTAAACTGTAGTCCATGGTTAGTAGCAATGCTTCAAAATGTGTTCATCAATTGTAACAAATGGACCATGCTAATGAAAGATGTTAATGTGGCAAAGTGTGGGAGGGGGAGGGAGTGGAGCATATGGGAATCCCTTATATTTTTTATGTAACATTTATGTAATCTAAAGCTTCTTTAAAAATAAAAATTAAAAATTAAAAAAGGGAGGCTTAAACCACCCATCCAAACCAGGCATCTTGTTTTTTCAGAAATTCAGTTTCCATTTGACCAAGACTATGCAAGACTACATCATTGCATGTCTAGCTTTTTCCTATGGCATCAAATTGTTGGCTTCAGTGTATAAGCTACATGGATCCACGAAGAAAATGGTGAAGTTATTGCCTGAAGCCTGGAGTAGGGCATTTCTAGTCTCTGGTCACAAATCCAAGTGGTCTTGACCTGGTTGGACTCCAAAGCAAACAGGGAGTCCTCCTCCATTTTCAGTCCTTAAGTATTGAACTGTTGGCAACTATTTGGCAGGAGCCATAAGAGAAGGACTCAGGTAGCTCCTATCCTTTTCTGATGCCCCACTTTGATTGATAAGTATACTTAGTATGTATAAATTCCAATCAGAGGTTACTTGGAATTCTATCTCATGGTTTCATCTTTTAACCTGGGAACATATATTATTAATTTTTTGCTTCCTATTTTTAAATATTTTTATTTCATTTTATTTCATATATTTAATTCTACCTCTTCTCATTTGAAAAGTAATATTGTTGCTTACAAGTTCTTCACGGAATAAGGAAATATGTCATTGATATTAATGACAGATATTACCTAAGAGCCTAGACATATTTAAACTTATAAAATGGATTGAGGAATGATTCATCTTTGCTTATGGTTAGCTATAATATTTGGACCATTTCTACCCCACCTCCCTTAACTGAAAACAAAACACTGAGGATGAAATACAAAATTCTCCTTAAAACTATAATAAAAATTCACAAAAGAGCAATGAACTGTGGAACTAAAATCTATGGCAGAGAGAGTTAAGGGGAGCTTCAGAGCACCCAGTCTCTTTTGCTTTCTGGGCATTTGCTTAGCTGGGCAATATTGGACTTCAATTTCAGGAACCTCACAGGTGGCAAAGAACAGAAAAAGCAAAACCCTGAAGAAACCTATAACTATTAAAAAAGAAAACAGTACTTAAATTTAATCCCCCCATAGGAAATACCTAGTCAGATGGTTTACAGTTTAGTTTTACAAATTTTCAAGCAAAAGATTATTTCAATCTTAAATAAAATCTTTCAGAAGCGAAATTAAGATGGATATTCAAACCAAACATAGGTTGTACCTGAAGAGAAATTTAGAGACCAATTTCATTAATAAATATGGATGTAAAAATTCAAATGAAATATTATCAAACTGAATCCATCATTACATAAACAGTAGTAAACTATGACCAATTTGGATTTATCCCATAAATCCAAGAGCATTTTATTTTTGAAAAAGGAATAAATGTCATTTGCCAAATTTCCAAAAAAAAGGGAGATGTATATGGTCATCTCAATAGATGCAGAAAAATAAAAATATTTGGTAAACTCAACATTATTTATGACACAAGCTTAAAGGAAGCAATGACTATAAAGGAATTAGACCCAGAACTGTCACACCACCACTTGTGCATTTTATTAACCAAATTAAGTCACAAGGTTGGCCCAAATTAAAGAAATAGACTCCACCTCTTAATGGAAGGAGGGGCAAAATCACATTTCAAAGAGTATGGACATACGGAAGGGATATTTAGGGCATTTTTACACTCAAACTTGTAGACATAAGTACCAAAATACTCACATTAAACATAATGCTTAATGGGGAAACAGCAAAAGAATTCCTTTCACATCTATGAATAATAAAATAGTGCTCAATAGCACTTCTATTGAATATTGTACTGAAGGTCCTAGTAACACAATGAGAGAAAGAAAAAGAAAATCAAAACATTAGGATTAGAAAAGAAAAAAATAAAACTATCATTATTGGTATATAATATGATGGCTTACATAGAAAATACGAAAGAATCTAGGGACAAGTCACCATAAGAAGAGAATTTATCTCTGGGTATAAGATCAATATATAAAATTAAACTATTTCTACACAGTGACAAAAGTTAGAAAACAATTTTTTAAAAAGATTCCATTTACAATAACATCAGTCACTGTAAATTAACTAGGAATAAAAGATGTACAAGATTTTTAATTAGAAAATCATGTAAATTTACTGGAAAAGAAGTTTCAGAGAGACACCATGATCAAGTATAGGAAGATGTACTAAGATAACAATATGAATTCTATCCCAATTTGTTCGATTAAAGCTACTCCATTTTATCATTTTAAAATATCCCCCTTTTTGTGCTTTAATGCTTTTAGCCTCAAAGTGAATTTGCCTGATATTTATATTTCTACTGCTGCTTTCCTTCTGTGTATAGTTGTCTGACATTTACCCAATCCTTAATTTTCAAACTTTCAATAATTCTTGGCTTTAAGTGAGTTAATTGTAAAAAGCCTAAAGGGTTTTTTGTTTTTGTTTTATTTTTACATGTTAGACCAATCTGATAATCTCTGCCTCTTAAGGGCAGAATTCAGTCCACTTGCATTTGGTATAACAAATAAAACAGTTTTATTCCTCCCATATTACTTTATTATTTATTTTTCCATTCCTTGTTATTGATGTTCTGATTGAGCTGCTGATTATTTCTTTTTACCAATTGTTAATTTCCATTAATGATTATTTTCATTTCTTTGTGCTCATAAACAGTCACATATTTCTTTATATCATTTGAAACAAATTGTTATAATATCCGCCAAGACACACTGCTTCTCAGGTCAAGATTCTCAATTTCTCCCTCAATACTACTCCAGGATGTGGTATCCATTAAAATATTTATCCCATTCCATCCACTTGCATTTTCTCCATGCCAAAAGCTTTTGCTGAAATTGTTTAATATTTTTGGTTCTAAATTCTTAGTGGAATTTCTCTTGCAGTATGTTCCTTGAATTCAAAGTGTTTATTTAGCACTTATGTTACTCATTTACAGAGAGCCTATTCTTATAATTCAGATTTACGTTTTTTTACTCCTGTTACTTAATCTTCATTCGAGTTCTCTGTTCTAGACTATTTTTCAGTTAAATATTTGTTCAAGTATTGTCCTTATATGGGGTACATAGGTGTCTCAGTTTGCTAGTACTGCTGTAACAAAGTACCAAAAACTGGATGATGGCTTAAAACAATAGAAATTTATTGTCTCACAGTTCTGGAGGCTAGAAGTATGAAATCTGTAGGGGAGAACTCTTCCTTACCTCTTTCTAGCTTCTGATGGTTTGCCTGCAATCCTTGAGATTTAGCCTCTGCCTTAGTCAACACATGAATGGTACCTTAGCTAGACATGTCTCTGGTGTTGCATTCTCCCTCTCCAATAGCCTATAGATGCTATTCCACTGTTTTCTGTTTTCCAGTGTTGCAGATGAGGAGTCTAAATTCAGTCTCATTCCTTTTCTTTTGTTGGTAATTTTTTTTTTTAACCTGGGGGTTATAAGATTACTTTTTAATAATTCTAGTATTTACCAGCATATGCATAACTCATATCTTTGCTCCATTCCAGACCTCAGTAAGAACTTACAATCTGCAACTCCAGGCCTTTAACAGCTGTGGGAAATTTTCCAATTTAAATTATGCTTCATTTATTGTTTTTCATTTTTTCCCTTCTATAACACCTATTGTCATGTGTCAGGACTGTTAGATATATCTCTAAGGTTATTAAATTTTATCTCATTTTTTCATTTCTTTATACTTTCCTCTATGCCTTATTTCATACAATTGTTGTAACCTGTTATTTGATGTAAACGGTCTCTCTTTCAAATAATCTACTTAGTGTTTTAGGGTTTTGGTTGTTTTTTTTTTCCAGCTAAATAAAGTCTTTTGTGTTGCATCTGAATTTAAATAATTTCATATTTGTTTTTGTTAATTCAAGTTGTCATTTTTCTCACTTACCAACTCTATTTACTGGGTCAGAGTTCTTTTTGTTCTGAGCTATCTTTCTACCTATCTAAGGTTTCTAAGACCTCTTTAAGTGGGCTGTAATTTATCTTTTTGGAGTCATCAGGTACCAAGTGGCTTGACTCCCATAGGTGGTAGAGTGGAAAGTGGGATGCTGGAATACCAACAATACCTAAAATTTATTGAGCCCTTACAATGTATCAGGGAATATTTTATGGATCTTGATAAGGATTCATGCATTTATTCTTCACCACATCACTATGAGCTATGTACTATGATTTTTGCCACTCATCATATGAGAAAAGGTGGCATAGAAAGTTTTAAGACCTTGCCCAGGGTCATAGAACTAATACTTTAAAACGAGACTTGTCAGGCTTCAGTGCTCACACTCTTAAGCACGAGGGAGGCAAGCTGTCAACCCACTTCTGAGGCACTTTGATGAAGCTTCCCAGCCTTTCCTGGTTTTCTTGCATTCTTCAAGCCTCAGAAGCAGGCAGGACTCAAGGTAACAAATTCAGTTATTTCTTTGTTTCTTGGCATTCAGGAACAACAGGCAAAAATAAATCAGACTTGGATGATCTTTGAATCATTTCTCAAGTCAAGCTCTTTCCACAACCTTCTACTTTTCACTCCAAATCCTGAAACTTCCCAAGCCTCCATAGGCTGATCTCCAGGTGCTTAAGCAGCCCAAGGAGAAATTCCCATAGACTCCACTTATATCCAGCTACTTGTATGTCCAAGGACCCTTTGGCTTAGGCAAAACAGATAAATTGGAGTTGGGAGTAAAGAGGTATGGAGCCCCGTTCAGGTCCCAATCTTCTAAAAATCATAGTTTAATTGGCATATGGGAACATGAGTATTGATATTATTTCTGTATTTTTCAGCATCCTGTTATAGTACTCATTGTGGCTATCTACCAAATAATTCCAGATCTCCATTTGGATACTATTAGGATCATGATATTTGGCCATGGGATGAAACCAGTCCATTAAAAAAACCACAGGGAAGGATCTAAGGAAATAAATACTCCTGCCTTCCTTTGAAATCCTGCCATAAGCCCCCATAGCAGAACATAACTAGGACACACAAGGCAAGAGAGACAGATTAGGTAGTCCATATAAGACAGCCATTTGAGGTAAAGAGAAGTGAAGAAAAATTAAGAGTAATTAGAGGCAAACTAAAGATAGCCAGCAACACAAAACATTTCAACATACAGTATGATCCAAGTTGTGTTTAAAGAAAAATACATATGGATTTTAGTAATATTATGGGTCACTTTGTTTGGACTTCTCTGAATTCTATATTAAATAAAATTCATTTTTTCATAAAGAGAAAAACAGGTATTTTCACATTTTTAAATCATACTTTGAGACAACTAAAGTATACTTTCAAACTATTCATGAAATATAAAAGGGAAAAAAGTATAAAATGAAAAATATATGCAAGAAAATACCCAATTTTGGTAAACATGTATGTATATATGTAAATAAAATGCTATCAATATACATAGGTAAATTTAAAACTCAGCTAAGAAAAACATAAAGATGTCATCAGTGTTTGTCTCAAGGCTGTTGAATTATAAATAGGGTGAACAATCCTTTGATATGCCCTGGGAAATCATAGTTTATAGCAATTGTCTGACTTGGACTATCACCTAATTAGGTGCATCAGTTATGTTCCCTATTCAACTGCCCAACTCATTATTAAAAAATGCACTATTTCTATAATATAAAGTATTAATGCTTTTGCCAAAATGAAAACATGAATATATATGAGGCCTAAAAGATTTTAAGGATATAAGAAAAAAGTCACATGAGAATGTTGAATTTTAACATATTAGCTCAAAACCTATGTAGAGCTTGACTCAAGTGTCTTTAAATGAGAATAAATATGAATATTTATTGTGAGCATTATATTTGAGCAACTGAAAATTTTACTAATCGGCTCTACACCATCTGAAATGACATTTGAAAACAGGGATGCCATTTTGATTACCTTCTAAAATACATGAGCTAGAAAATGGAGGGCTCTCTAGGAGCCTGGGATATGAGCTAGGTCAAGGGCCATAAGATCTGATGTTTATAGAGAGCCTCCTCCAGGCCTTGAGAATCCAGCAAGTTCTCTTCACCAGGACTAAACCCCAGACATTTGATTCAGAAAACTGGAAAACTTAGAAAACTCTAGAGATCGAATGTTGACTGAAGAAGAGCAGATCTGTAAAGCCTGGGTCTATCGGAAACGGAATTCTTGAAACGAAAAGATACCAGATTAATGTGAGTGGTTTAGGCCTCAGAGTAATTTCAGATGGAAATCGGGAGCAAAAGAATGCAACAGTACCAACAGCTTTCTTCAAACGGGGCAAGATGCAAGGCAACCATGTTTCTTGGCACCTTTTTCTCTTGGTGATGTTTTTTCAGACCGGATGGGCGGGAGTAGAGAGCCTGGGGGCAGGGCTAGTTAGCATTTCTGGAGCAATACTGCCATCAAGAGGAAATAGTTTAACAAAATTCAAAGCGGTTGGTGTGAATTATGAGGACTAGTCATTGAGAATGGTCATGTGAGAAGACTGAGAGTGCGCTGACCCCAAGCTCTGGACAATGGCAAGATCCTGGTGAAAAAGCTGAGTGAGGGGCCACAACTGTGGGAGGGCTTCAGTTTCCACAGAGAATTCCTTCAGTCCTTTCTCTACATTCTTGGTCCTCATCTGCTTGTGCATATCTGATCTCCCAGCCAAAACACTTCTTAGCATGAAGGGTGTCCCCCAATCCTCCTCAGACTCCAGACAATAGGATAGCAGGCCTCTGGGTATCCAAGACCGCCAGAAAACACACCGGCTGCTGTTCAGGTACCCCCCCCAACACACACTGCCATGCAAGCTCTGAGTTCTGACAATGCTGCCACAAAGGACCCAGGCCAGAGTGTGGGAATACTGTTTTCCAGACTGTTTGTCTCATTACCAAGGTAGACAACGCAGAAACTTTGCATTTAGCTATGAATTGCTTCCTCTAGTCCCTTCTGCATTGGGAAGGAAAGGAAGGCCCGCCCTCACTACTTCCAGTGCCTGGACTTCCTGGCAGCTACATGCTGAGTGCTGAACACTCACTAGCCAACCTCTACAACTAGATCGTGCCTTTGTCCATAGTTCCTGAAAGGCCTCAGAAATTAAGACCCGCTCAACCTCTCCACAGGTCCAACCTGCCTCAACTTGTGGGTCTCCCGAGAAGAAAGACCCATGGCTTTGGGGCTTTGTCAAACAATTTCCTCATGATGGCAGTAGTGCTCCAGAAATGTCAATCAGCCCAGTCACTTCCACACCCTCTTCTCCCGCCCCTCCAGTCTGAAAAAAAAAAAGCTACTAAAACAAAAAGTCACTAAGAAACAGAGCTACTTCACATCTTGCTCGGTTTGAGGAAACTTGCACACACTGCTGTACTTTGGCTTTTGGTTTCCATCTGAAATCAAACTGAGGCTTAAAACACCCACCTTTATTAGGCATCTTCTCTTTTCAAGCATGACATTTCCACCAGATCTTGGTTTCACAGTTCAGCTTTTCTTCACTCAATGTTAGTTCTCTAGCATTTTCCAAAGTATCAAGTTGTCTTCTGAGGGCAAGCCTCAGAGATCCAGGCCTAAAAGGGAGGAAAAAATGTTAGGAGCTCCAGGCCTGGAGGAAGACTTTTCTAGCCTGCAGACCTCATGGTCCTTGATCTGGCTTTCTAGCCTCCCAGGGAGTCTTCCTCCACTTTCTGGGGGACAGTAGGCTTTCTGTGTAAGGTAGGAGGCTGAAAAGAATTTGGCAGGTTCTTTTCTTAAGGCCTAGAATAGCTCTTATTGGTTTATGGCACAGCCTTCATAGAGTATCAATGTCCTACATGGGGTATTTATTTTTTAATTGAAATAATTGTGTTTATAGATCATTTCCTCAAGTTTTTATCACTTCCATTGTAAGAGGAACAAATTTCTATTTCTCTATTCTATAACAGATATAGTTATTCTGTTTTTTGTTAATCTTGTGAAATATAGTTGGACCCTATTAAGATTTCAATTGCAGTCCTGTCTGAAGTTTTTTCCAACTTCTGCTCTGTAAGTTGATTTTTTTTACATAAACTAGGCTTCTATTTAAGATATATATTTTTACTTATTCTTTTTTCATGTGCTGTGTAATGTGTATGTTGCCAAAGGCTTTGTATAGTCTTGGCATTTGTTTTTTTAGACATTAAGCAAATAACTCCATTATTAAAATTAATGTTTTTTTATGAAATATCAATATACTTCATATATGTGTGATGATAAAAACAAATGTTACTTGGTAAGAGTATTATTAATTGCATCCCCCAAAAAGACATGTTCAAGAGGCTTGGAACAGATGTTTCCCTAAAGACTCTAAAGGGAGCAGTGCCCTGACACTTGATCTTGGACTTCTAGCCTCCAGAAGTGAGACAATAAATTTCTGTTGTTTTAAGCTACCTAGTTTTTGGTACATTGTTATGGCAGGCCTAGGAAGCTAAGACATTACTTAAAAATCCGATTTTGTTCATGGATAATGACTGTAACAAATTTGTTATATATTCTTTTATGCTTTTTCTGTGGCAACATAGAGATGTTTTTAAAAGAAAATGTAGTCACAGACATATTTTGTAGTCCTTCTTGCATTTTGCTCCATCATTCTTTGTGGATAATATTTTTATAATGAAAAGTATTGTGAATACTTCTAGGAAAGTCTCCTAATACAAAACAGTATTAAGTAAATACGGAAATAGTTCTTACCTAAAACCAGTTTTCAGATGTAGCTTCTCTTAGCACTTTGGTGTGTTTATGTTTTCACATATTTAAAAACATACGCAGTTATTCATTATATCTGTCATATGACAATTTGTCCTTGTGCTCATCAACACACTTCCTATAATGCTTAACATGGAGGTCCAAATACACACCTACATTCAAACACATAATGTCATATTATGTTTCCTTTTCCATATATGTCATACTCAAGTCACAGATTTGAATTTTTGTTCTTTTATTTTCCTTTTTAAAAAACAAGGCATATATAGTCTTTAGAAACTACAAACTATAGAAGAGTATAAAAAAGAAAGTAAAAATCTCTCATTTTCTCTTTTCCAAGGAATCCACTTTTAATATTTTGATGTATTTTACTCTGTTTGCTTTTTTCCCCCATGTATAAGCTCTGTATTTGTCTTATATTGCTGTGTAACAAATTATTACAAACTTAGTGGCTACTACAAACTTAGTGGCTAAAAACAATACCCATTTATTATCTCCCAGTTTCTATGCGTCAGGAGTCTGGGCATGGCTTAGCTGAGTCCTCTGCTCAGGGGTCTCACAAGAGTCCGATCAAGGTGTTGGCTGTGACTGGTGTATCATCTGAGGCTTGAAGTCCTCTTACAAGCTCACATGGTTGTTGAGAGAATTCATTTCATTGCAGCTGCAGAACCCATAGAGGCTTACTTCAAGGCTAGCAGGAGAGAGAATCTCTGACCTATAGGCCCTTTTATGTGGGGCTCACCTGATTAGGTCAGGTCTACCCAGCATAGTCTCCCTTTTGATTAACTCAAATTCAACTGATTAGAGACCTTGATTGCATCTATAAAAACCCCTTCATCTTTGCTACTCATAACCTCAACATAACCTAATCATGGGAGTGACATCCATCAAATTCACAGGTCCTGCCCACAGTCAAAGGGAGGAATCACGGGGGCCATCTTAGAATTCTGCCTACCAGATATTGTGTTAATATCCAATGTATACAATATTATGGCAATGTAAATATAATTCAAGATGATCTACATACTAAATTATGCTTACTTTTCCTTTCCTGTACAACTCTTCCCTACTCTCTAACCCTCAGAAGTAATAATTTACTTGCCTTTTTATTTGATTAATTCAAACACACATGTATACAAGTTATCTAAAATACCTCCCAAAGGTCTCATTCATACTGTTTGTATCAATTTGATCTTCTTGGTGAAATTTATCTTGGAATTTTCTGACCTCCTCTAATGTGTCCTGTTTTCCCTGTTGGATGCTCAGCTGGCATTCTGATATCCCCATTGATCAACATTCTGGAGTTTTCTTTCTCATATCTCCTCTACTAAATCTCTGGTTTCATAAAGCCCAAATCTTCTTTCTTGTTGTTTTCTCAATCTTCTCTCTCTCCTTTTTTTTTTAGTATTTCCTAAAATAGCTTTCTGAGAGTAAGCCTATATGATAAGCAAGTTTACATACATATGTGAAGATACTTTTTGCCCTTATACTTCATTGAAATTTTGGCTATGTATAGAATTCTAAGTGGAAATAATTTTTCTTCAGTTTTGAAGATACTGTTCCACTGCATTCTAGTTTACAGTGTTAATGAGAAGTCCAAAGTCATTCTGATTCTTCATGTTTGTAAGTAAATAAGTTTTTATTTCTCTTGGATAAATACCTAGGAGTTAGGTTTTATGGTAAATAGATATTTAACTTTATAAAAAAAATTTCAAAGAGTTTTCCAAATAGGCTGTACCATTTTGCATTCCCACTAGTAAAATGTGAGAGTTCCATTCAGTATTTAACCATTAAGTAGGTAATTCTGTAACCAAGAATGTTCTATTCCTAGTTTTCTGAGTTTTTACCATGCGTTTCCTGTATCTATTGAGACGATATTTTTTCCTCTGTTAATACTGTGAATTAAATTGATTTATGAATTTTAAATTGCATTCCTAGAAAAAACTCCACTTGGTTGTGATGTTATCCATTTTATCTATTGCTGGATTCAATTTTTGCTAATATTTTGTTGAGGATTTTTGTGCCCATGTTCATGAGTGATATTGGTCTATAGTTTTGTTTTCTGTAATAGCTTTGCCTGGTTTTGCTCTCAGGGTAATGATGGCCTCATAAAGTAGGTTCTGAAAGAGGTGTTTCCACCTCTTTTAAATTCCTGAAATATGTGTAGAATCCTTATTTCTTCCTTAAAAGGTTGATTAGAATTCACTAGCAAAGCCCTCTTTGCTGAAATTTTCTATGTTGGATATCTTAACTATTAACTGATTTGCATTAATAGATATGCATTATACATTTTTCCTTGAGTGAGTTTGGATAGTTTGGGCCTTTCAAGAAATTTATCCATTTCATCTAAACTGCCAAACGTATAGGCAAAAAGTTGCTCATAATGTACCTTCATTATCCTGTTAATGGGATAATTTAATTTTAAACTTATCTGTAGTGAGGGTCTTTGTTGCATTCCTGATATTGGTAATTTGTGTTTGCTCTCGACCTGGCTAGAGGTTTAATAATATTATTGATCTTTTTAAATAACCAGCATTTTGTTTTATTGATTCTTCCCATTGTTTTTCTGTTTTTAATTACATAGATTTCCTCTCATCATTATTTCCTTCCTTCTGATTGCTTTGAGCTTAATCTGCTATTCTTTCTCTAGATTCTTTGATTTTCTATTTTAAGTATTTAATGATATAAATTTCACTCTAAGCAGTGCTTAACTGCATCTCACCAATTTTGTTATGTTTTGTTTTCCTTTTCCTTCAATTTCAAATATTTTCTGATTTCCTTTGAGACTTCTTCTTTGACCCAAGTATTATTTTAAAGTGGGTTGTTAAATGTCCAATTATTTGGGTAATTTCCAGATATTTTCCTCTTAATGGTCTCTAGTATAATTCTATTATGATCAGATAATTTATTTTAATATTATTTCAATTATTTTAAATTTGTACAGTTTTGTTCTAGGGCCTAGAATATGGTCTTTATTGGTGATTGTATCTTGCTGTTGTTGGGTGGCGTTTACTACAAACATCAATTAGGTATAGTTGGTTGATAGTATTTCTTTTACATCCTTACTGATCCTGTGTCTACTGGTTCTATTTCTGAGAGAGGAATATATTTGGAATTGAAATTTCCAACTGTATTTGTGGATTTGTCTGTGTCTCCTTTCAGTTCTATTAGGTTTTGTTTCATGAATTTTGAAGCTTTTCTTTTTGCATGAATAAACACTTAGGATTGTTATGTCTTCTTGGTGAATTGACCCCTTTATCATTCTGTAATGTTGCTCTTTATCCCTGGTAATAATCTTTGTTCTGAAGTCTACTTTGTGTGAGATTAATAGAGGCACTATGGCTTTCTTTTTTATTAGTGTTTGCTTAGTATGTATTTTCCATCATTTTAGTTTTAATATATCTACGTCATTATATAGAGAGAGTGGATTTCCTATATAGTGGGCACATAATTTTTTTATCTAATCAGAAAATTCTGTCTTTTAATTGGAGTGTACGGGTCATTTACATTGAATCATTTGATACGGTAGGATTTAATTTATCATCTTAGTTGTTTTATATTTGTTCCTTTTGTTTTTTTCCATCATTCCTGGACATCTGTTAGACCAACTAAGTATATTTTTTATTTCCAATTTTATCACCACTATTGGCTCATTAGTTACACTTCTTTTTTACTTATGTGGTTGAACCAGGATTTAAAAATAAAAAACATGGAATTAATCCCAGTATGCTTTCAAATAATATACTTCTTCTCATGTAGTATAACAACCTTATAATAATATACTCTCGATTCATACCTCCCATCTTTTGTGCTATTGTCATCATAGATGCTAATTTTACATATACTACTATTTTTCTACTAGATAGTCAAATATACTTTAGAGCAATTAAAAATTAGAAAATTTATCCTTCATATTTACCTTCACTTTAACCATATCCATAGATCTCCATTTCTTTGTGTCAATCCAAGTTTCTGCCTGGTATCACATTTCCTCTGCCTGAAGAGTTTTCTTTAATATTTATTGTAGTGAAGGTCTGATGATAACAAAGTCTCTTAGATTTTGTCTAAAGTCTTTATTTTTCCTTCATTTTTGAAAGACATTTTTGATGGTATAAAATTCTGCATTGATAGTTTTGTTTTTTCCAGTAATGTAAGGATACCACTCTACTTCCTCATAGCTTGAATAATTTCTGACAAGAAGTCTGCTGTAAATAATCTTATATTTGTTCCTCTCCATAGAATGGCTTTGTCTTTAGCAGCCTTCTAGATTTTTCTTTATCTTTGGTTTTCAGGAGCTTTACTATGATGCCTCTTGGTATATGTGTGTTTATTCTACTTGGGGTTCTCTGAACTTCTTAGATTTGTGGTTTGAAGTCTTTTTTTAAAATTCTCGGCCATTATCTTTTCAAATATTTATTCCTTTCCATACTCTCTTCTCATGTTTCAAATTGAATATGTTAGATCATTTGATATTATCCCTCAGATTTTTGGTGGTTTGTACTGTTTTTTCCCCCAAACTTTTTTTTTCTCTTTCTGCAGTAGTTTACATACTTGCTGTTGATCCTTCCCCAACTTTTTTGTGTACTAATGAGTCTAATGAAAACATACCTCATTTCTGTTAGTTTTTTATTTCTAGCATTTCCATTTCGCACTTCTTTAAAGTTTCCATCTCTCTTCTGAAAGACTTTATGATTTTTCTGTACACGTGTTCCTCACAGAGGGTCTCTCTATCTACACTATTGCACCTCCCCTAGTGGTATTTGCTATTTCTTGTTACCTGATGCTTACAGGTAGTGGGAGCTTTTCTGTTGTCCTGCTCTATACTCCATCTTAAGCAGGCCTTGTGTCCTTGGATGTCAGGGATGGGATTCTCAGTGATCCTGCACTTCCCTAGCAGTAGGAGACCTGTAGTAGTCTGGAGGGTTTCCAAACTGTCCTATAAGGATAAAGAGCTTTTATTTTCCCTTCCCCAAGCTGTAAGGGATCTTCATCTGGGCCCAAGCTGTGACAGGGTTTACGGTCTTGCCCCCAGTGGTTTACAGCTTTTGTCCATATGGGAAATGGATCCAGCCAAGGCATTGTGCCTTTCCCATAGCCATGGTTGGTCCCTGCCTCTAGGCTTCCAGCACTGAGTGAGGCTTTCTCTTATCTCTTGCCCTACCCCCAATCTTTCTCATGAGCATCCAGTGAAGGTCCATGGCTCCCAAGACTTCTACACTCTCTCCCTCAGTCTTTCATAATTTATTAAGAGATTAAGTGAATTCTTATTTCCTGCTTTTATGGTGCTTCTATCTTGTCCCATCTTTTCACTTCATCCTTCCTTAGGGCCAGCTGTCTTTACATAGACTTCAGGCCAGTTATTTACTCTGCTTCCTCAGCTCTCTGATGGGTTCAAGAAACATTATGATTTTTTAGATTGTCCAGCTTTTTCTTGTTTTTAGAATGGAAATATCACTTTTTCTAGCTTTCTACATCCTAGGAAGAAGCTAGAAGTCCCCTGATTGCTTAAAGAGATTTAAAAAACCAAAATCCTTCATATTTTAGTGCCACCTCCTATCCCCTGTACCAAAGTAAAACCAATTCCTAAGTCTTTATGTGTGTGTTTTGGTCTGGTTTTGATTTAAATCCAGTTGGTTCTCTACTTTGCTTTCTCCTGGTTTAAGACTTTTTCTCATGTCTGCTATTCATTTATTACTTTTCCATCTGCTTCCAGTTTCTAAAATATTGTTGGTGTTGTCTCTTATTTTCTCTATCTTTGTAGCTTATACCTTTTAGAAAAATCCTTTTGCCTCCACCTTGAAAGGGAATCAGGAGAAAGCAAAATTAGATGTCATGCTTTACAGGATGGAACTTTCTAAATGGAAAGGCTTTGGGAGAATGAAGCAATAGCCACTTAGGATGTTTTAAAGTTATTTCCTCACGATGGCAGTAGTGCTGCAGATATGCTAAGCTAACAAGCCCTGCCTTCAGGCCCTCTTCTCCCACCCAAGAAGTCTGAAAAAAAAAACAACTAAGAGACAAAGGCATTGGGAAACATGACCAGTTTGAGGAAATCTGCTCACACTGCTGTACTTTTGCTTTTGGTTTCCATCTGAAATCAAATTGCAACCTAAACTGCCTACCGTCAGGCATGGTTTCTTTATAAACATTTAATTTCCACTAGCGCTCATCTTCACAGCTCTGCTCTTGCTCACTCAGCATTACTTCTCCAGTACTTTCCAAGGCATGAAGTTGTATGATTTGGGGAAAAGCCTCAAGGATCCAGGCCTAAACAGAAAAAGAAAATTCTGGAAATTCAAGGCCTGGAAGAGGCCATGGCTAAGTACCAATACATGTGTCCTTGTCCTGGCTCATCTCAAGGCTCCCAAATAGTTCTCCATTTTCTGGGTAAAGAAATGGGTCTTATGTGTTTAATTGTCAGCAGCCATTTGGCTGGGAACATAAGAAGAAGTCCCAGATAGCTCTCACCTCTGTATGCTATATAATGCCCCACATGGCAGGAAATATATGAACTCCAATCAGAAGTTACTCAGTTTTGTCTCATGGTTTCCTTTAACCCTTCATTTAATATTCATTAAGATACATACTTTCCCATGTCATTAAATGGCCTTCGACTGCTTCTATAACTTTACTGTAGGTGTATGCGTGTGTGTTTGTGCGTGTGTTAGGGTTTTTCTTTCAGAAAAACTAAGTAACTAAGATATGGTTTTTGCAAAGGATTCAGAAATAACAATGTGTTGATCAAGAAGAAAAGCACTGCCTCAAAACCTGTTAAGACCACTGATAAACTTTTGGATTATGTCTTTCCACTCCTTTCAATGCATGCAGAGCTCTATTTTTAAACTCACACTCAACTCTAAATTTACATTAAAATTGGATATATTTATATTATGGTTTGCACAGAAATTTTCACTCCTGATTTCTGGGCAAACTGACAATATTAGAAGAAATTTGCAAGTCATTTTTAATCATTACGAAAAAAATTATACTGTCCTATTTATTAAATATATCATGTCAATGAAAAAATTTCAATTTATGAAAGCATGTAAAAAAAGAACCAGGCATAAAGTACCTATGATGCCATACTCAAGGATCTGAATATTGTATCCTTTTTTGTCTAATTCATATAACTATTCTTTTTTTTTTTTTTTTTTTTAAGATTTTGTTTATTTATTCATTTATCCCCCCCTTGCTGCTTGTGCTCGCTGGGTCAGCTAACCACGCCGTGCGGGCGGGCTTGCCTTCACCAGGAGGCCCCGGGTTCGGTTCCCATATGGCAAACGGGAGCCCTACTGATTGAGCCACAGCCACTTCCCCATATAACTATTCTTAAACCTATATTGGATCAGGCACTACATAACCCAAAACAAGTTGGTTATGTTTTTAACTTTCTCAAAATTTTCTCTTGAAATTTTCTCTTAAAATATTTATTTTTAAATGTAAGGAAATAAAGTTGAACTAAATAAATAAAATTTGAAATTTGCATTGCTCCAGACAAATATTCTTACAAACCCTTTAGGTGAGTGCATTCACAAGCTTCATATGCATCTATATTCTTTCACTGAGCTCTCTCTCCCTTTCTCTCCATACACCCACACACAGAGATATATGTATACACACACAAATTTAGATTTTGTGCATTAAGCTCAATTGCATACTCAGTATAATACTGCCCACGAGTATAAATGTGGTTTTTAAAGTTTTATATATATACATGTTTTCCTTAATTATAATTTAACTCATTGGGTGTAGTTCTGCAGAAAGTTTTAACTAAATTGTAAGCTCCCATATCAATATATATTTTCATCACCTTGAAATTTCTTTACATTTTATTCTAGAAAGAGGATTCTCTTCCAAGAGATTACAAAAGTAGCACTCACTGTTGGCAACCTATTCATATTTTGAGAAATGATAAAGCCAAAAACAAATGGTACCTCAGTCAAAACTTGAAGAACAACTTTTAAAGTGTCTTTGTGATGTATTCTTTTGTCTTTCCTATGCACATATATTTTTAACCTAAAATCTCAATTCCCTTGTACCTCAAGTGTTGCAACATGTTATCCTCACTTAGTGTAGTTTGAGTTCCTTGCAAATGTCATTAAATATACCTTGGAATACTTAATATTGTTAACGCTGCCTCTCATCCTTTTGCATGTCTTAGAATTAATCATATCTATTTACAAAATAACCTGATACATTAGCCTTGTATAAAGAAGTGCAGTGTGGTCACAAGTATTGCCTTCTCAAACAGACAAGGATTTTTAAAATGTGGGTGTCTTCAATCCTCCTGTTTTATGCCCTTATTTAGAAATATACATACACTAGGTCTCAAGTGACCAACAAATCTATTTTTTACCAACAATTTCTTCTAAACGTATGGGTTCTGGATTGCTTCTCAAATTATAAATATATGATCAGCTTCCTGAAGAATCTTTTAGAATACATAAATATATCAAAAACAAATGGAGCAGAGCAGGTATAGCTCAGTGGTTGTATGCCTGCCTCGCATGTATGAGGAGGTCCCAGGTTCAATCTCCGGTATCTCCTTAAAAAAAAAAAAACAAAACAAAAAAAAAACACTATCCCAAATCCCAAATCCCTCTTTCCTGAGGGAACCACTATTAGCAGCTTGAGGAATAAATTCATTTAAATATTATAAAAGAAAAATACAACTGTTCAGGAGAGCTGACATCACTTAACTAAATATATTTAGTCTTCATCTTAACAATATAATTCTTATATTCCTCAGCACAATGCTAAATACATACAAAGACATAAATACACATAATAAACATCTCCATTTCTTTTCTTCAAATCCATCCTGATCACACTGTACATGGAGTTTGGTGCCATGAATTCTTGATTGAATATTGTATGATAGGTACTTTCCAAAAGCCTTAACTATTTATGGAAAAGATCATAGTTTTTATTATTAAATCTCACAGCATTTCTTTATTGTTCATCAAATCATAATAGCATATACATCTAGAAAGAAATCAGTAAAGTGAGCAAATACAAAGCAGTAAACAAGCAATATTTTAAGCCACGGAAGCATAATAGATATTCCATTGATATTGATCTATTGCGTTTAGCCTTTATATTATATAATTGTGTGTATATGTACACTTATGCATGGGCTATTAGGGTTTGTTGATATGAATTTTAACTTACATGTGGAATATCCTTCAGTCTGAGTTGTTTCATTCTGATCGTTTTCTCAGGTCTTATACCATGTAGGTATCTTCATATGTCATTAAATATGCTTCAGAAAACTGGATTTTCTGTTAAGTAGAATTTGGAAGTAGCATTCTGTTAGCCTAAAAATTAAGAATTAGAATTCTAAACATTTCTGCATGGACATAGAGGAGTGCATATTTTTTAGAGAAAGGTAGACCTCGTAATGTTATTTTCTTAATTACATATTGGAAGGATGGTTTCTTGATTTTCTTTGAATTTCAAATGCAAATCTTCATTGCTGTCAACATTTCAAGACTTCATCCAGGTATGAAGTCTTGAAACTGGAAACATTCTATAGTTAGACACTGTAACTATGGACTAGTTATAACTGTTTGACTAGAAGCTTTCCAAATATTTCCTTTGTGTCTGTTCACTTTTTTTGATCCATATGTGTTTATATGTTCCGCTTGAGGTATTCATGCATGTAATAGGTAGAGAAAGACAGAGTTTATTTTTCCATTCCATTTCCTTGTATTAGCCACTCTCTTAGTTTCCTAGGGCTGCCATAATAAAGTACAATAAACTGGATGATGTAAAACAACAGAAATTTATCCTCCCATAGTTATGGAAGGCAGAAGTCTGAAATCAAGAAGTAAAAGCAGGGCCATGCTTCCCCACAAACTTGCAGGGGAGAAACCGTCCCATGCCTCTCTCCTGGCTTCTGGAGATGGCTTGCTGGTGAGCCATGGCATTCTCTGCCTCAGTCATCACATGGTGTTCTCTAATCTGTCTTTTGATCTGTGTCCAATTTCCTCTTCTTATAATGACACCAAGTCATATTGGATTAGGACCCACCCTAATCTAGTTTAACCTCCTTAACTAATAACATCTTCAAAGACCTTATTTCCAGCTAAGGTCACATTCACAGGACCAGGAGTTAGGACTGGAACATAGCTTTTTGTGTGTGTGTGGGGGGAATGACACAATTCAACCCATAACAGCCACTTAGGATGGCTTGACTCCAAAACCATCTGCTTCTGCTGAAGTAGGCCACAGGGTACTAAGGACCATTGAGGCATGCTTTCTCAAAAGTCTCCAAACATTCCTGGGAGCCAATGATACTCATGTCCATAGACTATCGCTGACCTCAACCAAGAAGAGTCTCAAGGACAGCTAGGCCCAGGCTTGGATATCAAGAGAGCCAATTTCTACAGGGACCATATTCAATTATAGTAGTTGCTAGAAGCTTGCCAGTAGGTGTAGCTCTCCACTGGGTCAACAGAGCACAGGAGGTGGTCACACAATAGAGCACCACTGATACAGAAGAGGGATACATTGAGTCCTAAGAAATTTAGGCATCTTTTGCCATGCTGGGGTAAACATTCTTGGGACCCTATGTGTACAACTCTCCAAATGAAGATGTCTTCTTGGGTGTTTAAGGAATCTTCATTAGTAAAAGGCTAAGAAGCAGGCACAGAGAATAATACTGGCTAGTATAAGTGAACAGTTATAGTCTTAAACTTCAAGGGTCTGATCTTCCTTTGGGGAAAGTCAACTTCTAAAGTACCTTTCTGGGGAAGCGGCTGTGGCTCAATCAGTAGGGCTCCCGTTTACCATATGGGAGGCCCCGGGTTCGGTTCCCGGGGCCTCCTGGTGAGGGCAAGCCCGCCCGCACGGCGTGGTTGGCTGGCCCAGCGAGCACAAGCAGCAAGGGGGGGATAAATGAATAAATAAATAAAATCTTTAAAAAAAAAAAAGTACCTTTCTGTCTCCTTAAGAGACTTGAGATGACAGCAGGTCCCTCTAAGAGGGTAGGCCTTCACATTGGGCCCTAGAAAACAGCTGTAAAGCCACTACATCTGGTCCCTTAAGGAGTCAAAGCATTCCTCCAGGTTGTATTCTCCATTCTTGTATTCCATGTGATTGTGCACATTTGTACTCCTAGTGATGTTCTTGAGTTTCCTGACTTGGCAGGGTGGCATATACTTGCTCCAGGCAATGGAGCACCAGATCTTTGGGTGTGCCTGAGATCCACAGAAAACACACTGGCTTCTGTTAGGTAACGCCTGGAATTAGGAATTTTTTTTCCCACCCACACTCTGAAAAAGCTGCTACAGAGGCCCTAAGCCTCAAAGTACAAGGATACCTTGTGCCAGATATAGTGCCTTATTCTCCAAAGGGCTGGTACAGGAGACAAAAGCCCAGAAGAATGGCATAGGCTCCAACTAGCTTCCTCTAGCCCCGCCCTCACTGCAAAGACAATGAAACCCCACCCCACAATTTCCTGTGCTTGGTCTCCCCGTAGGCTGCCTGCTCAATCCTGTCCCCTCACTCCTAGGCTTCTTCAACAGGATACAGCCTTAGGCCAGACCTCCCTAGAGGGCTAAGGTTGAAGTAAAGGAGGCCCAGCTTGAGGTCAGGACCCAGTCAACTTCCTCAGAAGCCAGGTCTTTCTCAGAGGCTATGCCTCATGGGAATTCATACTAACAGAGCTAGGTTTTGTCAAACGTACTTCCTCTTGATGGCAGTGTTGCTCTAAAAAACTAATTAGCCCAACCCCGAGGCCCTCTCCTCCCGCCCCTTCAGTTTGAAAAAAACTGCCAAAAGACAAAAGGAGTCAGGAAACAGGGCTGACTGGCAACTTGCCTCTTTGGGGGAACTCTCCTAGTTCCAGGTTTCTGTCTGAAATCAAACTGAGGCCTAAACCACACACCCTCCTCAACTATATTCTCTTTTCAAGAATTCCATTCCACACTTCCAAGGCTTCAGAAGTGTGCAGTTCTTTACTTAGCCTTTATCCCTGGCACTGAGTTATAAAGTTGCCTGCCTCAAATGTCAGTTCTTAGGGATCCAGGGCTGAGAGAGTGAAGAAAATGATGGAAATTAATTGCCAAATCCAGGCACAAGGACACATGGTTCTTAACCTGGTTTACTTCCCAGGTTCCCTAGGAGTTCTCCGTTTTCTGGCCTAGGCACCAGGCTTTGTGTGGTGAGTGGGAAGCAGCCTAAGAGGAGGATCTAGATTACTCTCAAGACTGCTTCCTCCCATACTTGGTGTGACATTTATACTAAATATATATAAATTCCAGTCATAGGAGACATAATTTTGTCTCATGATTTCATCATTTAACATTGAAACACAAGCATTTTCCAACATCATTGACCTTCAACACCTTCCCATGACTTTATTTTGTATGTTTGTGTAGCTGATTATGTAGCTGATTGTGTGTGCTGATTATGGTATTTTTCATTAGTAAATAAAGACATGGAGCTTGCAAAGGATTCAGAAAATAACCATGTGTTGATCAAGAGTAAAAGCACTATCATAAAACCTTGTATTATAAGCACCCATGATCCTCTGCATATTGACTTCCACTCCTTCCAACACACACACACAGGCTCACACAGTTGAAGGTTATACACAATAGATTTACATTTAAATTGGATCTATATATATATATCGTATTTTAGATCCTAAATTTTCACTTCTGATTCCTAGGCAATTTGAAACTATTATGAAAAAAGTTGCAAGAACTGGATTTTAGAAAATAAAATAATAAAAAGAAATTCTTGATTAGCCTATTCATTAAAAAATAGGTTCTCACATAATTTTTTTGATACATGCAAATATTTAATAATAAACAGGACATAAAATGCCTATAATGCCACCATACAGGAGTCCTAATTTTGAGACCTGCTTTATCTAATCATTACTAATACTATGGGGATAGATAGATAGATAGATAGATAGATGGATGTAGAGACAGAGATCTTCTAAAATTAATATTGGAACTACATGTTTAGAACTCAGAACGTTAGGTTTTTTTGTATCCTTCTCAAAACTTATCCCAAATTTTTAATCTTGAAATTTCACCTTTAAAAGCTATAAAGAAAGAAAAAATTCAATAAATGGAGCTTTAAATGTGCTTATCTCAAATTCGGTTACCCAGATGTATATCCTAACACATTTCAAGGTAATGTACTCACACCAATTACTCTCAGGTATAATCTTTCACTAAAATCTTCTTATATAAATATAAATACAAACACAGATATCAAATTATATCTGTATTTGCATTATATTTATATAAATAGCTACTTTAAAAAGATCTTTGCCTTGCATTCTCATCTCTTCCCTTGGCACATTTAATGTGTATTTTTATAGAAATAACGTCCAAATTCCCTTGTACCTTGAGCGTTAAAACAAATTATCCTCATTTAGAGCTTGAATGCTTTTCAAACATCATTAAATAATCTTTGGAATATTGACATGTTTTAAAATTTTGCCACCTGTTTTTGCATTTCTAGAAACAAGCACACCTCTTTATAATGTACCTGCTACAACAGCCATGTATGAAGAAGTGAAGCCAGGCCACAGGTAATGTCACCTCCGGCAGACAAGGACTTTTAAAATGTGGGTTCCTCTTCAATCCTCTTCACTGTTTTTGGTTCCCCATCTGTTTGTGCGCATCTGCTCCCCTAGAAGAATTCTAACCTTTCTTGGCTTGGCTGGATGATTCCACTTCTCTTCAGGCCCTCCTAGCTCCAGGCAACTGGCCCCCAGATACTTGGGTGCACCTGAGACCTCCAGAAAGCACACAGGCTTCTGCTATATGCCATCTGGAACTGGCCTGTCCTCCTCTCTTTGACTCTGCTACCAAAAGGGGCCCAAACCCCAGGGCAAGGGGACACCACGTGCCAGTCCGCCTCCCGCTCTGAGGGGCAAGGAGAAGAGACAAAAGCCCACAGGGTCTGCACATCATTAGTGGCTTCTCCTAGTCCCGCCCACACTGGGAGCATACCAAGGCCCCACCCCCACGACTTCCTGTTCCCGGACTTCTTGGCAGCTACTGGTTCAGTACCGCACCCTTATTGGCCCGCTTCTACACCTGGACCCCACCTTTGGCCGAAGTTCCCGGTAGGCTTGAGGAAGAGGTCCTGAGCTCTAACTTGGTGCCGCGGCTTGGCTTGCTCAGCTTTCTCACGCAAGTGGATCTTTACAAACCGAAAGCCTCTCCGCGAAGCTTTGGGGCCTATTTTCCAACTACTTCCTCACGATGGCAGTGTTGCTCCAGAAAGTGTAGCCATCCCTGCCCCTTTGTCCTCTTCTCCCGCCCTTCCTGTCTGAAAAAAATGCCACCAAGCGACAAAGGCGCCAGGAAACATGGCTGCTTTGAATCTTGCCCCGTTTGAACAGATCTGCCCACAATGTTGTGCGTTTGCTTTTCGGTTTCCATTTGAAATCAAACTGAGGTCTAAAACCCCCACCCTTATCAGGCATCTTTTCAAGAAATTTCTACTCGACCTAGTCTTTGTAGCTCTCCTTTTCTTCCTGCCCAGTTTCTCAAAGTATCAAATTGTTTTGTAGTCAGGGGCAAGCCTCAGGGGTCCAGGCCTAAGCCGCAGGGGTACGGGCTTAAGAGGAAAAAGAAAATGGTTGCACCAAAGGGCCTGGAGAAGAGCAAATCTGGGCACCGGGACACCTCTCATTTCCCAGGTTCATTTCCTAGGTGTCCATTTTCTGACCTAGGCACTTGGCCTTCCTTGTGTGTTGAATAGGAAGCAACCCTGTGGCTGGAACCCTGAAAAGAGAGTCCGCATAGCTCTCAAGACTGCTTGCCATACAATGTCCCACTTGGAGTGACACATATACTCAAATATGTATAAATTCCAATTCGATGGGACACATGATTTTTTTCTCATGGTTTCATCATTTGAAATTGGAACATAAGCATTTTCCAATGTCATTAAATGGCCTTTGACTGCTTCCTATCACTTTACTATGTATGTTTGTGTCACTGTTTTTCTCTTAGGGATCAGTCTTGTAATATTTTCTCATTAGTAATTAAGAAATAGGGTTTGCAAAGAATTCAGAATATAAACATGTTAAGCACATCATAAAACCTGTTAATTTTTGTTAAACTAATAAAAACTTAGATAATATATCCATACTAACTTAATTTGTATGTATTCATACCCTCATTTCAATATATGCATACAAACTTCTACATTTAGATCCATACTCATTAGATACATACTCAACAATTAGTTTATACTCAAATAGGATTTATATGTTGTGGTTTGGGTCAAATATTCACTCTTATTTCCCGGGCAGTTTGTCATTATCATGAAATATTTGCAGAACCTGATTTTCAGTAAATAAAATATTTACAAGGAGTTTCTTGATTTCCACGTTTACTAATAACTATTAGGATCTCAATGAAAAAATTTTCAGTTCATACAGACACTTATTTAATAACTGGAAATTAAATGCCTATGCCACCATCCCTTGGGTATCATGATTTCAAGACTTATGTTGTCTAATCTTTATTATGCTTTATTATATGTATATGCGTTACCATTTATATATATATATACATACTCTAAAATGAATATTGACTCACAACTATACACATATGCATCAGATAATGTATGTTTTTTTTAACCTTTCTCAAAATTGTAGCCTATACTTTAATCTAAAATTTAAATTTAACATTTTTTCTTTAAAATATATACTGACACATTACATTTCTGTATTAATGAAGTTTGCATCTGTGTCTCTCTATCTTTGTGACCCAGGTGTGTATTCTTACAGAACTCTGAGGTGGATGCATTCACCTGTTTATATTCATCTATAATCTTTCACTAATATTTCTATATATATATATCTACATGTACATATATACACACTTATATAAACATACATACACACACATACATACACATTCATACACACACATATACGGACACAGAGGTTCAATTTTAATTACATTGTTACTGTAGTTATCACCATGATTAAAAGTATGATTTTTGGACATGATTTTTGTAAAGATGTTGTGATGGTTATATTCTTGTGTCAACCTAGTTATAGTGTCCAGTTGTTCGGTTAAGTAATCACTGGCCTGGTTGTTACTGTAAGGGTATTTCATGGATTTAAATCATTAGTCTGTTGATTGTATCTATGGCTGATTACATCTACAATCGACAAAGGAGATTATCTTCAGCAATGAAAGAAATTGCATCCAATTGGCTGAAGGCCTTAAAGGGAGACTTGATGATTTCCGCAGTCAGAAAGAATTTCTATATTTATTTCAGCCAGCCAGCTTCTCCTCGAGAATTCACGGTAACCTTCATCAGAGTTCCCAACTTGTGGCCTACCTAAAGATTTCGGACTTGCCAATTCCCATGATGGTGTGAACCAATTCCTATAATAAACCTCATATTTACATATATATATATATATCCTGTCAGTTCTGTTTTTTTCTCTGGAGAACCTTGACTAGTACACATATAGTGGATATATACTGATAGGCATGTTTGTTTCTCTTTAAATATAATTAAAAAGTAGTTTTAAACAAAATCTTCATCATCTTACACAGTTCCCGTGTTCCCATATACATATATGTATTTTGAAAACTTGAAATTCCTTTATATTTTATTCTATATCCAAAAGATTCACAAAAACAATACCTGCAGCTAGCAAACTGTTGAAATTTTGAGAAATTATAAAGACAAAAACAAATGGTAGTTCCATCCCAACACGTTTAAATACTTTAAAAATGCTATCCTTATCTCTTACTTACAATAATAACTTTTAAAAAAGAAAATTCAAATTTCTTTGTAGCTCCAGTGTACAAATATTTTCTGCACTTCTTATAGCTAGAGCACTTTCCAAACTTCATTAAATATGCTTTGAAATACCAATTATTTTCTTAAGAGTAAGCTCTTATTTTTGGAATTTTTCAAAATAAGGTATGCTTCTTAACAACATGTCCAAGTTCAGCAACCATTTGTAAAGAAGTACAGCAAGTCACAGGTAATACCATTTCTAACAGATAAGGACTTGTAAAATGTGGTTGTATCTTCAATCCTCTTGTTGTCTATGCTCAGAATCATAGATTCCTTAGCTCTCATGCATCCAACAAAGCAAGTTTTCACCAATAATTTCCTCTTTTCTGGATTTGCTATTTAATTAAAAATATAATAAAAGCTTTATGAAATGTCTCATACAATACACAAGTCTATCAAGGACATAGGGACACATTTATCCCAATTCTCCCAACCCCAAGGAAGCACCATTAGCAGCGGAATGGGTATATGTAATCAAATGAGAGCTGATATCGTTTAGCTCAATAAATATTGCCTACTGTTTATCAGTGTAACTCTCCGATTTACTCAGCAAGATGCTTGAAATACCTACACAGTCACCCACAGATGAACACATCATTATTTTTTTTCTTGGATTACATCTTGGTCATACTATAGGTGGAGTTTTGTGTCATGGTTTATTTACTCAGCATTGGATGATGGATACTTTCTGATAGCATAACTATTCATGATAGTATTTTCCCGTTAAATCTCATAACAGTCCTTCATTATTGATAATATCCTAAGAGTAATGTGTACATGTGGCAAAGAAATGAAACAATTACAAAACAGGAAAGAGATGATACTCTGAATCACATAGATTTAATAGAACCTCAATTGACATTTTTATCTATTGCATTCTTCTTTCTTCTCTATGTATTGTGTGTATTTGTGTGTGTGTACAGAGGATTTTTGGTATGAATTTTGACCAATGTGGTCTGTATAGATTTTGTTATGGTTTGATATTTTTCCTTCTTTCATGATTTCCTCGAGTCTTTTATAGCAAGGCCACTTCAAATGTCATTAAATATGCTCAAAAAGACTTGATTTTATGTTAAGTAATACTTTTTCAGAAGCCTTTTGTTTCTATAACCATTAAGAGCGGAACATTTAATCATTTCTGTATGTAGATAGGGTTGTGTGTAACTTTATAGAAAAATAGAATCTTACAATAAATGATGTTTTATAGCTACCAATTTCATTAAATGTTTATTGGGACCATTTTTTCTTGTTTTCTCTAAATTTAAAAAGAAACTTTTGCTTATTGTCAATATTTCAACCCTTCAGAAAGGTATAAAGTTACAACATGTAGGCTCTTCCTTAGCAACACCACTCTTAAGAGGTAGACCGTACTAATAGTTTTGTTAGAAGCCTTCCAGATAATTCCTTTTGTGAATATTCATTCTTTAGAATTAATATATGTTTATGGCTCTAGGTAATCACAAAGTGGAGAAAAACATCTTTCATTTCTTTTTTCTTTTACTTATATTAGCAAACTGGGAATGTTTGATCTTGAAGATCTAACAATTTGATTTTTCCCCCTAAGTCAAAGGTATGAGATACAAAGATTGGAATTCAGTTTTTATGTGAGCTGAAGCAGATTCCCTTATGTGTTGGTAAGAGGGTATGTATGGGTGTGGGTGTACAATTCAAAATTGTAGATGTGCATAGAAACACAAAAATGTGACCCATAACCAAGAGAAAAATTGGTCAATAGAACCTGGCCCAGATATGACAGAGTAAATTGAAGTAGCAAACAAGGATTATAATAGAGTGGTTATGTATACATTCAAGGATTTAAAGGAAAACTTGAGCATATTGTATTAGTCTGCCAAGGGGTGCTGATGCAAAGTACCAGAAATCTGTTGGTTTTTTATAAAGGGTATTTATTTGGGGTAAAAGCTTACAGTCACAAGGCCATAAAAGAGTCTAACTCAAGGTTGCTTTCTCACCAAAGTCAGTTGCCACATGTTTGAAGCAAGATGGTCGCTGGTCTCTACGACATCTCTCCTTTCCCTCTGGGCTTCCTATATCTCCCTTTCCTGGTTAGGGCTCATCTCTCAGGGCTTCCTATATCTCAGCTGCAGCTGGCATAGGGCTTGTCTCTCATTGTTTCCCCACTCTCTCCTGGCTTAGAGCTCATTTCTTTCCAGGCATTCTGTATCAGTCTCTATATCAGGCTCTCTTCTCAACAGTTTTTGTAAGCTATCAGGCAAATGGCTCATCTCTCCCTGGGGTCACAGGATCAAAAATGACAAAGTTCTCTCCTCTTCTGTATATCTTCTTGAGTGAGTGTCTGTTTATATCAGCCCACCAAGTAGGTGGGGACTTGTCCTGAGTCAAGCCCTCCTGATGTGGTCGAACCAAAAGCCCTAAAATGATTTTATCAAGTAAACTTAAATCTTTGAATTTAATACAGTCAAAGGGTATCACACCCAAAGGAACAGATTAGTTTACAAACAATCTTTCTCTTTTGGGGATTCATAAAATAATGTCAAACTGCCACACATAGTATGGTATGCATGATTGTTTTGTTAAAAACTTCTCAAAAAAAATTAAATGAGATGACAAATTAAAAAAAAAAAACTGAACATAATCAGGGAAAAAATACAGAAGAGAGAAATATAAACTAAAAAACAGAACCAAGTGGGAATTCTAGAAGTGAAAAATAAATTACATGAAATGAAAAATTCACTGAACACTGAACAGCATATTAGACACTAAAGAAGAAATTATCAGTGAACATGAAACATACCAATAGTTATCCGATGTTAAACACAAAGATAAAAATGGCTAAGATTGAAAGAGTTTCAGTGACCTTTGGAATTATATCAAACTGTCTAATATTCATGTACATTCAGTCCATGAAGGGAGATATTGTACCACTTCATTCAGAATATAGTAATGTTACAACAATGTAGGCCCATTTACTATCCCCTAGTGTCTTTTTTGCTATAGTTGCCACATGTAACTCATCTATATACATTAAAATCTCTACAAAATAATAATATAATTTTTGTTTTTAGTATTCATATTTAGCTTAAAAGAACTAAGTGGAAAGAAATATAATCTTTTGTATTCACCCATATAGTCAACATTTTTGATGCTCTTTATTGACTCCTGAAAATCTGTTTCCTTCTGGTATCATTTTTCTTTGGCCCGAAGAATGTCCTACAGAATTTATTTTAGTGTATGTCTGTTAGTGACAATAAAAATCTTATTTTTCCTTTATCTGAAGACATTTATTTTGCCTTTATCTGTGAAGAATATTTTAAATGGATATTAAATTTTGGGTTAATCAGGGTTTTTTTTCCTATCAGTAATCCAAGAGAATGTTCCATTGTCTTCTGGCATCCATAATCTCTGATGAGAAGTCAATACTTATTTGAATGAGACCTGTAATATATGACAGTGGTAGCATCTCACTTGTGGGGGGGGAAATACTTGCCTTTTCAATAAGTAGTCTTGGGGCCATTGGCTATCCATGTGTACAAAGGAAATTCTACTCCTCCTTCATGCTATATATAAAAATCAATTCCATAGACCCTTTTCAGGTAGTCGAAGTCAGGAAATTCATCATAAACCTACATCAGTACTATGGAAAGCTCAAGAAATGGTGGAGGGCTTTGATAGATTTAGATGATACTGGCCCTCTAGACAGGAGTTGGTAAACTCTGGCTCATAGAATAAATCTGGCCCATGGCCTGTAATAGTAAAGCTTACAAGCTAAGAATGGTTTTTACATTTTTAAAGGGCTCCTTAAAAAAATGAAGAATATATGACAGAAGCCATTATGTGTCCTATAAAGCTTAAATTATTCATTGTCTGGCCCTTTACAGAAAAAAGTTCACTGTCCTCTGAATCTAGTACAAGATATCTTCACCTACATCATCCCCTAGTAGGGAAAGAACAGTTTCTAGAAACTTCACTGTGGGTTAATGTGCACTTGTTCTTCATGGAGGGAGATGGCTTCACTGAAGTAAACAAAGATGTCCCAGACTAGCTTTTAATGCGAGGCCAGACACCAGAATTATATTAGAATGACACCCAGACACAATTTATAACCTTATATATTAGATGATCTTATAGGAATTTAAAGGTGATCATTCCTGATTGAAAGGAAGAGACCTAGTGAATTAGGAGTCACAACTTCTGGAGGGCTACTCAGAACACTAGCATACAGCATCAAAGGGGCACAACCTTGTGTTCTAACTGCTTTCTTTTTTCTTTTTAAATATATATTTTTATTTTTTAAAAGATACTTAGATTACATAAATGTTACACAAAAAATATAGGGGTTCCCACATGCCCCACTCCCCACACCTCCCACACCCTCCCACATAAACAACATCCTTCATTAGTGTGGCACATTCATTGCAATTGATAAATTCATCCTGGGGCATTGCCATTGAGCATGGACCATAGTTCACATTGTAGTTTACACTCTCTCCCACACAGTTCTGCAGGCTATGGGAAGATATATAATGGCCTATATCTGTCATTGCAATGCCATTCAGGACAATTCCCAAGTCCCAAAAAAGCCCCTGAATTATTCCTGTATTTCGCTCCCCTTGTCCCCAGAGCCTCCAGTGGCCGCTGCCTCCACATCAATGCTGTATTTCTTCCATTGCTAGAATCACAACAAGTCTATAGTAGAATACCAGTAAGTCCACTCTAGTCCATAGTTCATTCCTCAATCCTGAGGATTCTGGGATGGTGATGTCCACTCCACCTCTAATTGAGAGGGGGCTTTGATCCCATACAGCCGATGGATGGGACTTTCTTGCTTGCAGTTGTAGGCTCTCTCATTTCCTTGGTATGGTGGTTGTCAAGCCTCACCTCCTTGTTAGTTGTCCTGGGTGAGTCCATCTAACTGCTTTCTATCTTCAGGTTTTGATTTCTCAAAAGACCACAAGCTTAGAAAGAGAAGACGACAGAGAGGGTAAGAGCTTACTGGGATCTTGCTTCAGAGACAATCATTGAGTCTAAAGTAAGCTAGAAACTATTGAACTAGGATATTGACATTGAGAACTGTTAGGTTTTTTGAAATTTCTTGTTCCTGCTATTTTCTAAAGGTTTCCCTGCATGATTAATAGTCAAGACATTAAGGTAAGGACTGACTGGATGCTATCTATCTAGGGTCCCAAGGAAGGGGTGAGTAGCTGTTGTATTCCTCTGTGCAACCAGACTTTGGAACACATGAGGGTAGAGAACCATAAAGGACAGACAGAAATGGCTGTGACATGGAGGATAAGAATGGAGAGGAGGAGAAGAGAAAAGAAGTGAAGTGTAGAAAGAGGTGAACTTCCCCAGCACTCCTCCTTCCCTCACAGTATTTGTGTGTGTGTGAGCACACGTGTGCACTTGTGTGTGCACGTGCATATTTACAAAGAAAGAGGGATGGTGTAGGTGCCCTAGATAAAGTCAGGGTTTGGGTTGGAGTGAGGCAGAGGTTACAGTGAGGAGAAGGTAGGGAGAAAAGTCTGAACCATAAGCATTGGGCAGGGGTGTGATGAGGGAGTCAGGGTTGATTGTTTCTCACATTACTTGGTAACAAGATAAAATGATTCAATGTTTTTCTGTGATCGTTTCTGTGCACCCTGAACCTAATGGTATCCCTATTCAATCCTCCTCCCGCACCCTGAATTTGAGTCCATCTGATCACCTACTGCAGTGGTTCTCACTCCTGGCTATCCCTTAAAATCACCAAAGAAGATCTGAAAGAAAAAACAAAAAACAAAAAACATCAAAGTCTGGACCTCACACCCAAATATTCTAATATCATTAGTCTGGGGTGGGGCTCAGGCATCAGAAGTAAAAAAATTCCCAGGTGAGAACCACCAACCTGGGGCCTGTTCCCTGCTTCTGATCTCCTGTTTTATTGACACCTGTCTTCCAGGTCACAGGCACCTAATCTGTGGGCTTTGGGAGACAACTGTGGCACACTGGAGTCAGTAGAGCCTACTCGGCATCCTGTCTGGATATTTTCATCAGGTCTTGATATCCCCTCAAGCAACAAGCAAAAGCAGGTGAAGGTGTGGTGATTTGGGCCCTGAGGAAAGAATGCAGAGGGCAAGAGCCGCAGAAGTCTTCCAGGTATCATCGCTGAGTCAAAAGGGAGAAAGAAACTGCAGGACAGTGATGGAGACTTTGAGACCTCTGTAAGGCCCATTGCTGTTTGTGGTTCCTGAATGTGCTAGTCCTGCTGTGTGTGCCCTGTTTCCCTGCAGGATCAATAGTCAAGCTCTTAAAGCAGGAATGGGCTGTGTGTGGCCACCTGGAATCCCAGGGAAGGTAGAGGGGAAGGGATGGCTTCAGGAACCCTCTGCAGCCATGCTTCAGGGAAAACTGGACCCAAAGGGTGGACCAGGTGATGGTAGCTATGGAGACAGGAGGAGGCAGAGTCCCAGGTCTTACATAAAGGGAGGAGAGGAGACTGGGATTTAAGAGGGAGCCTGGGACTGCTGAGAGGCCTCCAAGGGTTTCCAGGACAGAACCTAAAGGCCAAGGACAGGGGAGAGTCCCCAATAAGGCTCTTTCAGGAAGGGCTTGGTCACCTGTCCTCCGAATGCAAGAAGGGCCTAAACTCTACCAGGAAGTACTCCTTAGGGCAGTTTCTTCCAGAGATCTGCCTTTGTGATCAGAGAGCATAGGGCAGAGGACTTCCTGCAGATGTCTCTGCCCCCTAACTTATGAGACAGTCAGAGGATCCCAAGCCTGGAGCAAGCCTCTCTCTTGGAAACTACTTGCTGACCCTAAGCTGTGCTTCTTATTTTTTTCCATGTTAGGAACCCATTACGGATCTGAGAAGAGCTATAGACTCTCTTTCAGAAAAATGCTCCAGAATTACTTTTACATATGATTGATTCGAGGGGTTTTATTTTCACAGAACACCCCCCTCCCCCTGCCTTATTCTGGACCCCCAAGTTAAGAACCTCTGCTCTCTTCTCCCAAGTTGTAGTTTCCCATACTTTTATTTGGGGTCGAGCGTCATGAATCTCATTGACCACTACATGCTGACAGAGATTGTGTGAGGATATCTCACTTTTGTCTTCTGGGGCTGAAGGCAGCCTTTTCACAGGTCAAGTCTGTTATCATCTGCTGAGTGAAACTGGGTTCAGGACAAACCAGCGTCACCAAATCTTCCTCTCGTCTTTCACACACATCTTTGAGTGAAAGGCTGAAAAAACACTTTCCACTTGCACATGGGATACACTTCTCCTTTTTTTAAATATCTGCTCCCCATATCCTCCCACATAAACAACATCCTTCACTAGCGTGGCACATTCATTGCAATTGATAAAGGCTTCTCTTTTAATCTTCTCCCTTCCCAGATCACAGAGTGTGAGTGAATATTTCCACAAGTGACATCTGGTAGGTGCTGCAAATGTGGCCGACTTTGGCCCTTTCTGTTCTCTCCATAACCTCTGATATAAATATCTGATCCTGGGAGCACAGGTTCAGGACCATGTGGAAAATACTTCACTGGGAAAAGTAGCCAAGCTTTCACCCAGGAGGTCCTGTGCCCTGCTCACTCAAATGAACAGTTCTATATGACAGTTTCAAGGTTTCCTCATTCATCTACCTTTCTTCTCAAAGTTTAGGAATGTCTTAAATGCTCCTAAATTATCAAATAAATAGAACCTAAGATGCAACTCTGGGTGAGGGCTAGACCATATCCTATTCATCTGCTCTCTGATTGTGTAGTTGTATAGGGTGCCAGCTTACTGAAGGAAGACACTCCTGTTAGAAGCCCTCTAAGATCAGGAACAAGAAAAGGATGCTCCCTGTCACCACTCTTATTCAACATTCTACTGGAAGTTCTTGCCAGAGCAATTAGGCAAGAAAAAAAAGGTGTAAAATGGAAGGAAGAAGTAAAACTTCCCCCTATTTGCAGATGTCATGATCCTATATACAGAAAAGCCTGGAAAATCTACACCACAGATACTAGAGCTAACAAACAAGTTCAGCAAAGTGTCGGAGTACAAGATGAACATGCAAAAATCAGTACTGTTTCTATATGCTAGCAATGAACAATTTGAACAGAAAATCAAGAAAAAATTCCATTTATAATAGCAACTAAAATAATTAAATATCTAGGATATAAAGGACTTATACATGGAAAACTATGAAACATTGCTAAAAGAAATCAAAGAAGACCTAAATAATGGGAGGACAATCTATGTTCAAGAATGAGAAGGCATAATATTGTAATGATGTCAATTCTACCCAAAGATATATAGAGATTCAACACAATCCCACACCAAATTCCAAGAGCATTCTTTTCAGAAACAGAAAAGCCAATAATCAAATTTATATGGAAGGGTAAGGGGCCCTGAATAGTCAAAAAGCATCCTGAAAAAGATGAACAAAGTGGGAGGACTCATTATACCCAATTTTAAAACCTATTACACAGCTAGAATAATCAAAACAGCATGTGTATACTGGCACAAGGACAGACAGATAGACCAATGGAATTGAATTGAGAGTTCAGTAATAAACCTTAACAACTAAGGTCAATTGATTTTTGACAAAAGTGCCAAGTTCACTAATTTGAGAAAGAATAGTCTCTTTAACAAATGGTGCTGGGAAAGCTGGATCTCCATATGCAAAAGAATAAAGGTAGACCCCTATCTCACTTCATATACAAAAAAATCAACTGAAAATGGATCAAAGACCTAAGTATAAGAACCAAAACTATAAAACTCCTAGAAGAAAACATAGGGAAACTTCTTCAGGAATTTGTGTTAGGCAATGGTTTCTTAGACTTTAAACCAGACACAAAAGGACAAACATTATATGCTCTCACTGATATGAAATAATTAGAATAAGCAAATTCATAGTCAGAAATTGGAATGCAGACTCATAGAACTTAACAACAAAAAGACAAATAACTCAATTAAAAATGGGCAAAGACTTCAATAGACATTTCTGCAAAGAAGATATACAAATGGCCAAAAAGCACATGAAAACTTGCTCAACATCCTCAGCCATTAAGGAAATGGTTACCAGAAGCCGGGGTGGGGGTAGCAAGTGGGGAGTTAATGCTTATTTGGTACAGAATTTATGTTTGGGGTGATGGCAAGGTTTTGGTAATGGATGGCAGTGATCATAGCACAACATTGTGAATGCAAATTAACAGCACCAAATCGCACATTTGAATGTCATTAAAAGGGGGAACTTCTAGGTTGTATTTGTATATATGTTACTAGAATAAACATTTTCACCAACCTCATAGGGCTATACATCATGAACAGTGAACCCTAATGTAAACTCTGGACATAGTTAATAGTATAATTATACTAATATTCTTTCATCAAATTGTAATAAAGGTACTACACTAACGCAAAGTGTTCACAATGAGAAAACTGCATGTGTGAGGTTTTAGTTTGCCAAAAGCTGCCAATGCAATATACCAGAAATGGGTTGATTTTTATAAAGGGAATTTACTTGAGATAAACTTATAGTTCCAAGGGTGTGAAATGTCCAAATCAAGGCAATGCCAGAGATGCTTTCTTACCAAAGGTCATCTGCTGGCAGATCCTGGAGTCTTGCCACATGGTGAGGCAATATGATGGGTCTGCTGGTCTCTGTCTACTTTCTCCTCGAGTTCAGCTATTGGCCATCAGGCATCTCTCCCTGGGCCTTGTCTCCTTGAGTCTCTGGGGGCTTCTCTGTCTTTCTACAGCTGTAGGCAAACCTGGAGTCCTCTTTCTCACATGGCAGGGTCAAAATAACAGAGCTCCCTTTCTCTATGCTTCTCTTTCTCTGTGTGTGCTCCCAGTTTATATCAGATCCAGGAAGAGGGTGGAGACCCAACTTGGGTCATGCCTCACTGACATGGTCCAATCAAAAGTCCTAAAGCTAATTGAAAGTGATCTGATAAAATGGTCCCTTAATTGAATCTAATGCAATCAAAGTGTCCCACACTCACAGGAATGGATTAGTTCAAGAGCATAAACGTTTTCTGGGATTCACAAAATTCAAACCTTCACGTGGGGGTTATGCATGATTTTTCTGTAAACCCACAACTTCTCTAATAAAAAAATTATAAAATAAAAAATGAATTTTGTAAGTGTATCCTAAGTAATGATAATGTCATAAATCTGACTTGCTCAACAAAAACACCCAAAATCCAAATATAACAATAAGAAAAACAAATAAATATACAGTATACCCACACATACAGCTTGAATAGAAAACAGAGAATAGTGTATCTAAATTTTAAATTACTTGCAAGTGTAAAAGTAAACATCAAATCCCAGGGAACCATCTCATAAGGACAATCAGCCCATTCCTTCATGGGGAACAGTCTGAAAGAAACTGAGTGTAAGCGAGATGAGGGGAGCTAGTAGCAGATCTAAAATTGATCTAAAATTGCCACCAGATAGACAAAGTCCATTCTAAGTTCAAATACACTAAGAGTCTTAGTAGATGAGAGTTCTTACTACAAGTATGGGTGTTAAAGAATTAATAAAATGCCAAAAAAAACCCCCACAAATACCCACCACTTAACTAGAAAACAGAGAATGCCTAATCCTTAAATTATTTGTTATCTATAAGTAGAAAATTAAACAAGTCCCAGTGAGCTATCTCTCAAGCATTCCTATCACATTCCTTCACAGAGAGCAAGGACAGCCTGGGGGAAAACTAAATGGAGAGAGAAGAGGGGTTCTGGCAGTAGGCCTATGATTAAACTAAACTATTTGCCAGAAAGAGAAAATCAGAGTTAAGTGTGAAAGTATTGAAAATGTCCTAGTAGATCAGAGCACTTACCACAAGAAAGGAATATGAGTGCCCTGAATTAGGGTGACAGTTTTCAAAAGTCATCACCTCTGTTGGAGAAGGTAAAAATGGATGGGAGAAACACCCTTTGAAGATTGGGAAGTAAAAGGGAAAAGAAGAAGAAGTGTAAAATTTAGGACTTTGCAAGAAAAATGAAAACCAATATACAGCAAAACACAACTTCCTTCTACTACTAGAACAAAACAAAACAGAGTAAAAAAACAAGCCAAAAATTTAAAAAGTTGTACTTTGCCCAACTTAGCAGAAGAGGGTGCCCTTGGACTAGGAATGTTATAAACTACCAGGAATCCATGAAATTATTAGGCAAAAATAAAACTATTATAAGAAGAATAAAGAAAAAGAGATTGCCCCTGCTGAGGAACTCCCTATCCTGCACAAAAACTATAATGGTGCAGAAAACTAAAATAACATTCTTGTATTAGTTTCCAATTGCTTCAGTAACAGGTTACCACAAATTTAGTGGCTTAATCAACACAAATTAATTATCATACAATTCTGGAGGTCAGAATTGTGAAATGGGTCTTAAGGGCAGAAATCAAGGTGTCAGCAGAGCTGTATTCCTTCTGGAAGCTCTAGTGGAAAATTCATTTCTTTATCTTTACCAGATTCTAGAGGCTGCCTGCACTACTTAGTTTGTAGCTTCTTGCTCTTTCTTCATAGCACATCACTCCGCCTCCATTTTCATTATCCCATCTTCTTTATAATTTTAACTCTCTTGCTTCCTTCTTATAAAGACCCTTGTGATTACATTGGGCCCACCAACATAATCCAGGGTAATCTTCTCATCTTAAAATTATTTAATTCATCTCATCTGCAAATTTCCTTTTGCAAGCTAATGTAACATATTCACAGGTTGTAGGAATTACAATACAGACATCTTTGGGAGATATTACTCTGTCTCCCATAACTCCCAAATGCAGTAACTGTCATAAAACAAGGAATTATTTAAAATGTTCATTAATCCAAAAGAAAGCAGGAAAGAGTGAAAAAGAAATAGAAAGTGAAAAATTGGTATATTTAACTTGCTCTATATCAATAAATACATTAAATATAAATTGTCTAAACACCCCCAATTAAAAGGTAGGGATGGTCATATTGGGTAGAAAGAAAAAAAAAAAAAAAAAAAAAGAGTCAGCTATATTCTGGCTACAAGAAATATGCTTTAAGGACATAGATATATTAAAAATAAAAGAATGGAAAAAGATATACCAAGCAAACCTTAACTAAAGTAAAGATGGAATGGCTATACTGATGTAAAAAAAAATGTAGACTTCTAAAAAGAAATAGTACAATGAGTAAACAGGGACATTACATAATGCTAAAGAAGTCAATTAATAAAGAACACAAAACAACTCTAAATGTGTAGGTACCTCAAAACAAAGACTCAAAATTCATAGAGCAAAATGTGATTGAACTGAAAGGAGAAATCAAATAATCGACAGGACTGCCTAAAGCTACAGTAACTATGTTAGTGGAAAAAAGATAGATACATAGATGAATGGAAAAGAATAGACAGTGCAGAAACAGACCCATGCACACATGGACAACAGATTTTTTACAAAGTTGCAAAGGCAATTCAGTAGAGAAAAGATGGCCTTTTCAACAAATGGTGCTGGATAAATTGGATGCCCATATTCAGAAAAAAAAAAAAGAAAGAGTAAAAGAAAAATGTACATGGATCCATACCTTGCAATATTTATAAAAATTAACCCAAAATGGATCATAAGCCTAAATGTAAAATCTAAAACTATAGTTAGATTAGAGGAGAAAATCTTTGTGAACTTGGGTTCAGCAAATATTTTTTAGACATGACAACAAAAACACAATCCATAAAAGAACAACTTGATAAACTGGACTTCATAAAAATTAAAAACTTCTGCACTCAACATTGTGAATGTAAGCACCATTGAACTGTATATTTGAATGTAGTTAAAAGGGTACATTTTAGGTTGTATGTTATGATACCAGAACAAAAAAAAATTTAAAAATACTTAGAAATGTACAGGACAAATAGTGAACCCAAATGTAAATTATGGCCTATAGTTAATTATACAATTATAATAATATTATTTCATCATTGTAAAAAAATGTAAAGTGTTAATAAAAGGGAAAATTGTGGGTGTGAGGGGGGTTATATGGGAACTTTATAACTTCTGCGTGAATTTTTTGTAAACCTACAACTTCTATAATGAAAAAAGGAAAAAAAAAAACCTACTCTTCCAAAAACACTTTTAAGAGAATGGAAAAAAAATAAGCCACATACTGGGAAAAATTGTTTAAAAAACATATTCTAATAAAGGACTTGCATCAAAAAAGAAACACTAGAAAACTGAAAAGCCATAATGAATGAGATTGATTACCTATACAGATTGTGATATTAGGGAAGAAACTAGAGGATGTGGACAAATGAGTAGGTAAAACCATGCTAATGCTTCACCTATTCAAGGAAAACCAATAAGGATGAGAAAATACCTGTTTTAGTTTGCCAAAGTGCTGCTGATGCAAAGTAACAAATGTTATTGGCTTTTATGAAGGGTATTTATTTGGGGTAAAAGATTACAGATCCAAGGCCATGAAAAGTCCAACTCAAGGCATCATAGGAGGTGCTTTCTCACCCAAGTCAGCTGCCATGTGTTGAAGCAAGATGGCAGGCACTCTCTGCCTGGTCTCTGCCTTCCCTTCCAGGCTGTATCATCTCCCAGAGTTCAGCTGAGGACAACTAAGCTTCCTCTCTCCGGCTCAGCTGCTCAACTTTCTTCCTGATTTTAGCTGCAAGCTGACATAGGGTTTGTCTCTTTAGGGCTTCCTATATCAGTCTTGGCTATTCCACACTCTTCCCAAGTTCAACTGTAAGCTATCAGGCATATAATAGGCTGCTCCATGGGCTCAGTCTCCTGGGGCCTTCGTGCTGAAGCAATCCTCTCTCTCACATTGCAGAATCAAGAAAATGCTGGCTCCCTTTTCCCTCCTCTGTCTGTCAATGTGAGTTCATTTATATCAGACTCAGCAAGGGGGCAGAGACTCAACCTGAGTCATGCCTCACTGACCTAGTCCAATAAAAAGTCCTACAGGGGAGTAAATGTGGCTCAAGCAGTTGGGCACCTGCTTCCCATGTGGGAGGTCTTAGGTTCAATCCCTGGTGCCTCTAAAAAACAAACAACAAGCAAAGCAAACAAGAAAGCCAACTTGGGGGTGCTGATGTGGCCCAGTGGTTGAGAACCAGGAGTCTGGGGCTCAATCCCCAACCATGTACCTGAAAAAAAAAGCTCTACAGCAATCTTAAAAGGTAATCTAATCAAAGGTCCCCAACTGAATTTAATGCAGTAAAGGGTATCACACCCAGAGGAATAGATTACTTTACAAACATAATCTCTCTTTTGGGGATTCATAAAATAATCTCAAACTGCCACACTCCACCCTCTGAATCCCAAAAAGATATGTCTTTCCAAATGCAAAATACATTCATTACATCACAATATTCTAAAAACCTTAACTTAAATCATTTCAGTAACAATGCTAAGTACAAAATCTCTCCCTCCCCTCCAGGCTTCCTCTCTCAGGTTCAACTGTTCAATTTTCTTCCCTCTTTCAGCTGCAAGCTAGCATAGGGCTTGTCTATTAGGGCTTCCGATATCAGTCTCGGTTGTTCTGCTCTCTTCCCAAGTTCAGATGTAAGCTATCAGGTGTATAGTAGGGCTGGTCTCCTCTTGGGCTGCTCTGTGGGCCCAGACTCATGGGAGCTTCATGCTTAAACAATCCTCTCTCTCACATTGTGAAATCAAAAATATGCCAGCTCCCTTTTTCCTCCTCTGTCTATGTGAGTCCATTTATATCAGACACAGCAAGGGGGCAGGGATTCAAACACATAGTCCAATAAAAAGCCCTACAGCAATCTTAATGGGTAATCTAATCAAAGGCCCCCCAGCTGAATTCAATGCAATCAAAAGGTATCACACTCAGAGGAATAGATTAGTTTACAAATATAATCTTTTTCTTTTTGGGATTCAGAAAATAATCTTAAACTGCCACATACCTAAAGTGGATTAACGGAATAAAAAAGAAACTAAACTTTACTTCCAGGAAATAACCACAGTGAAGGGGAAGAAAAATCTAATCCAATTAACTTTTTTTTAATAATAATTTTTTTTAAAGAAACTTAGATTACATAAATGTTACACAGAATATATAGGGATTCCCATATGCCCTACCCCCCAAACCTCCCACACCCTCCCACATAAACATCCTTCATTAGTGTGGCACACTCATTGCAATTAATAAGCACATCAAGGTCTTTTTCCAGTTGCATTGCTAGTTGGTGCTTGGGAGGCTCATCCCCAGGAGTCATGTCCCATGCTGGGGGGAAGGTAATGCATTTATATGCTGAGTTTGGCTTAGAGAAAGGCCACATCTGAGCAACAAGGAGGCTCTCAGGAGGCAACTCTTAGGCACCCCATAACAATAGGCTAAGTTTCAATATCAAGAGCAAAGGCTCATAAGCATAGTCGTCAAAATCAAGGGCCCATCAATGGATCATCCTCCTTCTCCAGTCATTGCTCCTGCACTTGGGGGACTGTTGCTGCTCCATTAGAGAATGTGTCAGAGCTCTCCAGGATGGGAATTCAATATTCTCTCAGTTATTGTGTGAGTCTCCACCCACTGTGGACAATGCCCCATGAACATTTGAACATTTGAACATTTTTATATATCTTATATGTATGCCCAGGTGAACTTCCTCCCATGTATCCCCTGTCACTGATACCCCACACCAACGATCCTCCCCTGCTCCAGTTGTAACTCTTTTGTGATCGAAAGCTTCTTCAACATGAAGCCATTAAAATAGCCACATACAACAAATAGGAAAATGAAATAATAATGATAAGTTTAAATATAAGAAATAAAACAGAAAATTTTTAAAAAACTAAAAATTAAATTAAATTAAAATATTGGGATATTAAAAAATAATGAAAAATATTTAAATTTTTTTTGACATTTTGCCTTTCATTATTGTAATATCTGGTGTCTTGTCAACACAGTGGCATTTTCTTCCATTTATTCCCCACTGTCTTACTATTTTTCATTTTGTTTTCAATGAAGTTTTAGGTCACAGTGAAGTCACATACAGAATTCAGGGGACTTTCATATACCCAACATCCTACCCTTTCCTTCCTTCCCGTATTAATACTTTTATATATGTGGATGGTACCTTTGTTATAACTGATATACAAATAGTGAAACATAGCTACTAAACGTGTTCAATGGTTTACATTATGGTTTACATTTTAGACCATACCCTTTTATAAATTTTGATGATATTTAACATGGCCTGTGCCCATCATTGTAAGACCATGTAGAACACTACCATTGCCCACTAAATACCTCCTGTTCGATCTATTCTATTCCTCCCTCCCCCTCCCCTCAGGGCCCACGGGAACCCTCTGGCTTCACTCCTTGGATGACAAGATTCATAGTTACATTCAACAACACTGAGGTCTTGACACCCTGGTTTGTCCTCCACTATTAGGAACTGCCCATGCTTTTGAGAGACTCCCGCCTCTCTATTTGTGAAAAAATCGGTCCTCCTGAGGATGGGAGTCCAACTCCTTCCCGCTCATTATGTGGGTCTCCATCCACTAATACACCACATTATGACAAAATGATCATTCACACACTCCCTAGAAGCCTGCTCCAGGTATGCCTTGTCCCGAATGACACCCCCCCATCCAACACCCTAAAGCAGTAACCCTTTCTTATCATATTGCCATAAGAGCATTCCCAACGTTGTGCTTTCAAATACATACCCACAAATCCCCAGTGTTCACCTGGTCCATCTCCCAACCCTCCCCCAAGTTCCCTGGACCTTCCAACCCACCCTCCCCAATCTACCCACCTGTCAAACCTGCACCACCCAACCCAATAATATCACTACCCTCCTGTTGTATCCCTTCAATACTCAACTACGCACTTTCACCTTACCATAGATTACGTCCGTATGGGTGTTGGCTCACAACCTTCTTCTCCCCTTCTATTTCCTGTAAATTTATCTTCCAGACAATAGCTCTGAGTCTGCTCAATTTGCTTAATTCATATCAGTGAGGTCATGTACTGTTCATCCTTCAATGCCTAGCTTGCTTCACTCAACATAAGGTCCTCAAGATTCATCTATGCTATCCCATGTTTCAGCACTGTATTCCTTCTTACAGCTGAGTAATATTCCATTATATGTATGTACCACATTTTGTTTATCCATTCATTTGTTGATGGGCATTTGGGCTGATTCCAACTTTTGGCAATAGTGAATAATGCCGCTATGAACACTGGTGTGCATATATCCGTTCGTGTCTTTGCATTCAGTTCTTCTGGGTATACCCAGCAGTGGAATTGCTGGATCATATGGCAGTTATATAGTTAGTTTTTTGAGGAACCGCCAAACCGTCCTCCACAATGGCTGGACCATTCTACATTCCCACCAGCAGTGGATAAGGGTTCGCATTCCTCCAAATCCTCTCCAACACTTATTGTCCTCTGTTTTTTTTAATAGCCACCAGTCTAATGGGTGTAAGGTGGTATCTCATTGTAGTTTTGATTTGCATTTCCCTAATAGCTAGTGATGTCGAGCATCTTTTCATGTGCTTTTTAGCCATTTGTATTTCTTCCTTGGAGAAGTGTCTTTCAGGTTGCTTGCCCATTTTTTTTTTAATAATTTATTTATTTATTTATATATTTTTAACTTTTACCGGGAGGTCCCGGGGATCAAACCCAGGTCCCTCCATATGGGAGACGGACGCCCAACCATTTGAGCCACATCCACCCCCCGCTTGCCCATTTTTTAAATGGGTTGTTTGTCTTTCATTTTTGAGGTGTAGAATTTCTTTATATATGCTGGATATTAGGCTCCTATCAGATATATGGTTGCCAAATATTTTCTCCCATTGGGTAGGCTGCCTTTTTACTTTCTTGATAAGCTCCTTTGAGGTGCAAAAGTTTTTAATTTTGAGGAGATCACATTTATCTATTTTTTCTTTTGCTGCTCGTGCTTTGGGTGTGAAGTTCACGAAACCATTTCATATTACAAGGTCCTGTAAGTGCTTCCCTACATTATCTTCCAAGGTCTTTATGGTCTTGGCTTTTGTATTTAGATCTTTGATCCATCTTGAGTTGATTTTTGTATAAGATATGAGATGGTGTTCCTCTCTCATTCTTTTAGATATGAATATCCAGTTGTCCAAGCACCATTTGTTGAAGAGGCCATTCTTTCCCAGTTGAATGGGCTTGGTGGTCTTGGTTGAATATCAGATGATTGTATATGTGAGGATCTATATCATAATTCTCAATTCAGTTCCATTGGTCGGTCTGTCTATCCTTGTGCCAATCCCATGCAGTTTTGACCACTGTAGCTTTGTTTTAAGTTTTAAAGTCAGGTAGTGATACTTCCAATTTCATTTTTCTTTTTCAATATGTCTTTGGCTATTCGGGGCCTCTTACCCTTCCAAATGAATGTTGTAGTTAGTTTTTCTAATTCATTAAAAAATGCTGTGTTGATTTTTACTGGGATTGCATTAAATCTGTAGATTAGTTTGTATAGAAAACATATCTTAATGAAGTTTAGTCTTCCTATCCACGAACCCAATTATCTTTTGAATGTATTATTCTATTTATAAACAATATAAACAATATATAAATATAATATATAAAAACAATATTTTGTCTAAAATCAAATGAACTTTAAATACGTATTGACCTCTAGTTTTTAAGTTTATTTTTCACATTATAAATCCAGAAACTACTCTCTGTGAATTCTAGTGTTAAGCAAAAAAATGTAAATATGTTTCGGATTATGGGAGTCAAATTTCTCATTGTTACAAATATGAAAGGGAGATCAATTAATGGGACCATATATTTTAGATTGGAATTGGAAGTATTATTATGAACTCATGGTTTAATAGATATAAATAGATGATGGATAGATAGATAGATAGATAGATAGATAGATAGATAGATAGATAGATAAAATAGAATGATAGAAAATAAAATGATAGAGAAATAGTTTAAAGTATATGTACACATTTATATATACATATATTATTGTACATACATGTATATGTGTACATATTTCTTAGCATTTTCCACTGAAAGAGTCTAGAAGTAATGATACCAAAGTAGCATTGGGTGCACTTGGTGCTTAGATCTAGTGTGGAAATACCATTCTGCACCAAAATGAATCAGGGTACTTTGGAAAAATGGCTGATCATGGGGCTAAGACTGGGAAAATATATGATGACCCTATAAATGCCATGTTGCTTAGAAAATTTAAAAAAGTATTCAAAGGAAGATGGTTATGTATCAGAAGGACAGAAAAAATACCTTAAATTATCCACCAAATTGCTAAATCTGGGACTATTTGACCATCAACATAAATAATGATAGTAGTAGATTATAACCCATTAGAAAAAAGAATATATTATTCTGAAATAAGTACATCATCATAGAAGAAAGAAAGGCTCTTCCTTATCGAATAATATGAACCAATAAATGTAAAAGTAATGGTGGAATTAGAAAATACCATTTGGCAATCATATAATAACTGATTCATGCAAGAATCAACAATGGAGAGTGACATTGGTGAAAATGATGGAATAAGGAACTCTGAAATTCTGTCCTCCCATAAAAACAATGAAAAACATGACAAAGCTATCAGAATCAACTTTTGAGAACTCTAGAATTAACTAAAGACTTGCAACAACCCGGGGAGAACTTATTCAAGCAAAGTCACTGAATTTGGGGAGGAACAGCAAAATTTTGATGTTTAAACTTCCCTAGACCCATCCCTTGCTCCCCAACTCAGTGGTAGCCTTGAAAATAGCAACTCACATTTGTAGTATCGTATTCACAAATATTTTTAATTTTTTGTTTGGATCTGTCTTCTGCTTCCTTGGAAGACTGGCTCAAAAGATTTGTCTTACGCCCATCCCAAGGAACAGAGAATGTCTGCAACTCCAAGCAAAGCAGTTCCATCCATCTGCCCCATGGAACCTCAGCCCCCTCTCAATTAGAAACAGAGTGGGCATCACCTTCCCAAAATACTCAAGATTGGGGAATGAACAATGGACTAAAGTAGACTTATTATTTACTCTATTATAGATATTATTATTCTAGAAAATGGAAGAATTTTAATAATTGATATAAAGGCAGTGTCTACTAGAGGTTCTGTGGGTAGGGAGAGGGAAGAATCAGTGTAATATGGGGGCATTTTCAGGACATCGGGATTGCCCTGCATGACATTGCAATGGTGGACACAGGCCATTATATATTTTGTCATAACCTAAAAAATTGTGCAGGACAGAGTGTAAACTATAATGTAAACTATAGTCCACTGTTAGTAGCAATGCTTCAATATGTATTCATCAACTGTAACAAATGTACCACACTAATGAAAGATGTTGTTAAAGTGGGTAAGTGTGGGAGGGAGAGGAGGTGCAGCATATGGGAATCCCCTATATTTTTTGTGTAACATTTATGTAATCTAAAGCTTCTTCAAAAATAAAAAAAATAATAATTAAAAAATAAAGTTGAAAACAATAAAGGAAAAAAATAAGGCTTGTCTTCATTTCATCTCACTGGCCCAGTGCTAAAGCTGCTAACCAAGGCAATTATCAAAAACATTTGAATATTTACACTTTCTATTATGAACAAAACAACTGAATAGACGATCAGAAGGAAATTGACTTGAACAAAATTATATACCAAATAAACCTAATAGACATCTAGAGAATACTGTACCCAACAAAGCAGAATACACATTCTTCTCACATTCACATGGAACATTCTCCAGGATAGATCATGGGTTAAAGCATAAAAAGTGTCAATAAATTTTAAAAGATTGAAATCAATACAAGTATGTTCTCTGACCACAATAGAATGGAATAAGAAATTTATAACAGACAGTATTACAGAAAATTCACAAATATATGGAAATTAAACAACATACTCCTAAATAACCAATTAGTCAAAGAAGAAATCACAAGGGAAATTAGAAAATACTTTGATATCAACAAAACTAAAACAGAACATACCAAAACATATGGGGCCTTGCCACCAACCATAGACCACAGTTCACATTGTAGACCACACTCTCTCCCACACAGTTCTGAGTGGTGTGTGCTGATTTAAAATGGCCTACATGTGAAAGTCCATTGAGGGTGGTGGGCCACACTTGTGGGAGATGTTTGTGTGGGATGTGGTGGGAGGTGTGGGAGGTGGGCAACATGGGAATCCCAGGGGGTAATATTTTCGGTAATCTAAGCACCTCTTAAAATATATTTATATATATATAAATAACATTTTTGTAAGCAAAGGCACATATATGCATATATATTTATATATCATTTTACAAATAGTGGTATGTATTGTGAAAATTTTGATTTTTACCCACAATAAAAAATAAATAAATTAAAAAAAAACAAAAACAAAAACATATGGGATTCAGAGAAATCAGGGTTCAGAGGGAAATTTATCATTGTAAATGCCTACAATTATAAAGACCTAATAAATTACTTCAGCAGTTACAGGATACAAGATCGATATTAAAAATCTGTTGTATTTCTATTCACTAGCAATGAACAATCTGAAAATGAAATTAAGAAAACAATTTCATTTATAATAGCATTAAAAGGAATAAAATACATAGACAAAAATTTAATCAAAGAGGTACAAGACTTGCACACTGAAAACTACAAACCATTGCTTAACGAAATCATAGAATACCTGAAAAAAGGGAAAGCTATTCATGTTCCATGACTAGAAGACTTATTATCATGAAGATGGCAATACTATATATAAAACAATCCATAGATTAGATGCAAACCCTGTCAAACTCCAAAAGGCCTGGTGGGTCTTTTGTTTGGTGTTTGCTCTTCATCTTGTGCTGAAATGTTTCAAAGCATTATTAAAAATGTTTGGAATTCCATGAAACCCAACTATATCCAAGTTTACCAGCAAATTTGTGTCAGAATGGGTTTGATGGCCTTCATCATTTACAAAATCAGGAGTCCTGTTAAAAAAAGTAAATCTTTGAAATCTTCAAGTCGTATGCCTGATTATGGCCATCATTAACCAGCTTCACTTGAAGTACACATCAGATGAAGTTGGTCTGGCTATAAATTAAAGCAAGCTATGTTAAATATGAACATGGAACACTGCTGTACACATGTATAAGTACTACCTATTCATGGCATGAATAAATGTACCTGTAAGATAACAAAACTCCCAATGGCCATTTTTTTTTTTTTTTTGTAGAAATGAAAACCTGATCATCAAATTCATATGAAATTGCAAAGGACCTCAAATAACTGAAACAATCTTAAAAAACAAAAAGAATAAAGTTGGAGAACTCATGCTTTCTGGTTTCAAAATTTACTATATTGATAAAGTAATCAAAACACTGTGGGACTGGCATAAGGGTAGACATACAGACCAATGGAATAAAATAGAAAATCCATACATAAACCGATCCATCTATGGTCAATTGATCTTTGACAAGGGGGCCATAACCATTCAATGGGGGAAAACAAGTCTTTTTAAAATAAATGATGCAGGGACAACTGGATTTGCATAATACAAAGAATAAATATGGACCCCTACCTCACATTACCTATACAAATAACTCAAAATGGATCAATGACTTAGATATAAGAGCTAAAACTATAAACCTCTTAGAAAGAGACATAGATGTAAATCGTCATGACCTTAGATTAGGCAATAGTTTATTATATATGACACCAAAATCACAAGGAAAAATATATCAACTGGACTTCACCAAAACTAAAAGTCTTTTGTGCATTAAAGGACACTATCAAAAAAGTGAAAAGGCAACTCAAAGGAGAGGAGATAATATTTATAAATCGCATATCTGATAAAGGACATGTATCAAGAATATATAAAGAATTCTTACAACTCAACAACAAAAAGACAAATGATCTAACTCAACAACAAAAAGACAAATGGGCAAATGATTTGAATAGACATTTCTTCAAAGAGTATATGGAAATCATCTATAAGCACATTAAAAGATTCTCAATATCATTAGCCATTAGGGAAATGCAAATCAACACCACAATGAGATACACCTCAAACTCACTAGGACAGGTAATATAAAAAAGAAGAAGAAAAAGGAAAATAACAAGTGTTGGTGAGGATGTGGAGAAATTGGAAGCCTTATACATTGTTGGCGAGGATGTAAAATGGTGCAGCACCTATGGAAAACAGTTTGTCATTTCAAAATGTTAAGCATAGTATTATCATATGATGCTGAAATTCCACTCTTATGTATATACCAAAGAGAAATGAAAACTTATGTCTGCACAAAAGCTTGCACGTCAATGTTCATAGCAGTATTATTCATAAGTACCCCAAAGTGGAAACTTATGATTGTTTAAACAAATATGGTATATCCATACAATAGAATATTATTCATTCATCAAAGAAATGAAGTACTATTTGTTGCTGCATGGAAACATTATACTAAGTGAAAGAAGCCAGACACAATAGGTCACATATTGTATAATGTCATTTCTATGAAATGTTTAGAACAGGCAAATTATTCGAGACAGAACTTAGACTAGAGTTTGTCAGAGGTTGGGGGAAGAGGTGAATTGGGACTAACTGCTAGTAGGTACAGGGTTCTTTTGGGGTTGATGGAAATGTTCTGTAATTCGATAGTGGTGATGGCTGCACAACATGAATATACTAAAAGCCACTGGAGTGTATAATCTAAACTTGTGAATTTCATGCCATGTGATATATATCTCAATAACAACAGCAAAAAATGAATTAACAACAGATGCTAAAACTAGTCGGTAAATGTTTGATGAGTAACAGGCTATTTACATAGTCTTAAAGTATCTCCCACAAGATATTTATTATTTACAAAGCAAAAAAGAGTAACTTCACAATGGAGAAACCTGGCATACATCACTTTAATGACATAATCACAAAGTTAACAACACCAATAGTGGGACAACTGTTATCTTCTGCCTCTAGATATGATGTACTGAGAAGAGCACATCATTTCTTTAGTATTCCCACTAAAATGCATAACCTAACTCTAATCATGTTGAAACATCAATCAAACCCAAATTGAGAGACATTCTACCAAATGACTGGCCTGTAAAAATAAAGCATTTCAAGGTCATTCATGACAAGGAAAAACTGATGAGCAGTTCCACATTAAGAGAGACTAAAGAGACATGATAACTGAATGCAGCTCATGATACAGAATTTTCCTCTCTTATAAAGGACATTTTTTAGAAACTTTTTATTTCAAAATACTTTCAAATTTATAGGACACTTACAAAAATAATACAAATCCCATACAGGGAATTCCAACATACCTGTATTCCCCCAAATACCCAGATCCACCAATTTTAACATATTGCCACATTTGCCATATCATTCTTTATCTATCCATCACTATCAATCCATCCTTCTATCTATCCATCTACTTGTATGTCTGGCTATCTATTTACCAATCAATTTTCTGAATACCTGAGTGTGGATTGTATACATCAGGTTCCTTGGACCCTTAATCCTGCCATGTACATTTCCTAAGACAAGGATATTCAGTTACGTAACCACCTTAAGTGTAATTATCAAGTTCATGAAATTTAATATTAATATAATGTTTACAGTCTATATTCCTTTTTCCCCTATATATCAGTAGTGCCCTTTTTTTAGAAGGTACCGGGAATTGAACCCAGGACCTCATACATGGGAAGCCGTGCTCAACCACTGAGCTACACCTGCTTCCCAATGAGAGTTGATTTTTTCGTTTGCTTTATTTGTTTTTTAGGAGGTACCAGGGATCAAACCCAGGACCTCATAAATGGGAAGCTAGTACTCAACAATTTGAGCTATATCTTCTCCCCAATAATGTCCTTTAGAACCTTCTCTCCTCCCTTATTAGATCCCATCCATGATCATATATTGCATTTAATTGCCATTGTCTCTTTTATAGCTCATTTTTCTTTTTTTGTGTGTGGGAACATATATACAACATAAACTTTCCCATCTCAATCATTTCCAAACATACCATTCAGTGGGATTATTCACATTCACTGTGCTGCAGTACCCTCACCATCTTCTATTAGTAAAACTTTCCCATACCTCATAATAGAAGCCCTACACCAATTTTGCATTAACACCTGGTCCCCCTTGCCCCCCACTCTTGGCAATCTGTACTCTTTCTGACTCTATAAGCTTGCATATTCTATATTTTCTTTGTAGTTACCATGGGGCTTAAATTTATCTTCCTAAATCTGTAACAATGTCATTTGCTTTGATAACAGCTTAACTTCAATAGCATACACAAACTATGCTCCTATACCCCACCATCTCCCCATCTTAATGTAGTTCCTGTCACAAATTAAATGTTTTTACATTATGGCTCCAAAACCACTGATTTCTATTGCATTTTAAGCATTTGCCTTTCAGATTCTGTAGGAAGTAAAAAGTATAATGCAGTAGTACTGTCATTTATATTTTCCTCAGTCATTATCCTTACCAGTGATCTTTATTTCTTCATACAGCTTTGATCTATTGTCTATTGACCTTTACTTTCTTTTTTTATATTTTTAATTTTTTTATTCTAAAGAAACTTTAGATTACATAAATGTTAAATAAAAAATATATGGGATTCCCATATGCCCCACTCCGTACCCTTCCCACACTTTACCATATCAACAACATCCTTCATTAGTGTGGTACATTTGTTACAATTGATGAACACATATTGAAGCATTGCCACCAACCGTGTCTTATAGTTTACATTATAGTTTACACTCTGTCCTGCACAATTTTGTAAGTTATAACAAAATATATAATGGTCTGTATCCATCATTGCAACATCATGCAGGACAATTCCAATATCCCGAAAATGCCCCCATATTACACCTATTTTTCCCTTTCCCTCCCCTCAGAACCTCTGGTGGTCACTGCCTCCACATCAATGATAAAGTTCTTCCACTGCTAGAGTAAAAATAAGTCTATAGTAGAATAATAGTAAGTCTACTTTAGTCCATTGTTCATTCCCCAATCTTTAGGATTTTGGGATGGTGATGCAAATTCTGCCTGTAATTGAAAAGGGGCTTAGATTCCATGGGGCAGATGGATGGAATTACCTTGCTTGCAACTGCAGACTTTCTCTGTTCCTTGGGATAGGTGTTGTCCATCATCATCACCTTGCTAGTTGTCTTGGGTGAGTCCAATGAGCTGGAGAGTAGGTGTTGCAACTCTGCTGAGATTCGGGGCCCAACTGGCACATGGATGGACCAAAGATTTAAGTCTCTTGGACACACACCTATCAAGCATAATACTAACTATAGGTTCAAATAGAAGGGGCAGAAGAGACATGTGTAGGGAAACCACAAATGAGTCCAACTCTGTCACACTGAGGAGCATAAGTTCCAGGGTAAGGCCTACTGGCAAGGCGCCAAACTCTCAAGCTGTCTGCCCTGCCTTTAGTGTCTGGATGTTTCTAGAGCCCTCAAGAGCCCTGCTATTTGAGGCAATATTTACTGTGGCAGTCAATGAGATCCTGCTGAGACGTGCATAAGCATAACCTCTGGAATGACCTCCCAACTCACTTTGATATCTCTTAGCTGTAAGAACTCATTTGTATTTACCATTTCTCCCTATGGTCAAGGTCTTTTTCCAGGTGCATTGCTAGTTAGTGCTTGGTAATAATTCCTCAGTGCCAGGGAGGCTAATCCCTGGGAGTCATATCCCACACTGGGGGATAGGTAGTGCATTTGCATGCTGAGTTTAGCTTAGAGAAAGACCACATTTGAGCAACAAGGAGGCCCACAGGAGGTAACTTTTAGGAAACATATATACTAGGTTAAGTTTCAATTTCAGAAGAAAAGGTTGATAAGTACAATCATCAATATCAAAGGCCTGTGCAATGGTCCAACCTCCTTCACTAGGCACTGCCCCTGTAGTCAGGGTATTCTTGCTGTCATATTAGAGAATGTGGCAGAGCTCCCCAGCATGGGAATTTGATATGTTTCAGTTATTATGTGGATCTCTACCCACCATGACAATGCCCCATGAACACTTGAACACATTCATATGCCTTAGAAGCATGCCCCAGATGATCCCCCTCCCATGCATCCCCCATCACTGAAACCCCGCACCAGTGGTCTTCCCCTGCCACAGTTGTGACCCTTCTGTGATCCAAAACCTCTCCAAACATGAAGCCAAGAAACTAACCAAATAAAATAATAAGAAAACAAAATAATGATAGTTTTAAAAATAACATAAAATACAAAAAACTTTTAAAAATTAAAAATAATTTAAATAATAAAAAAACTTTTTTAGACAATATGTCTTTCATTGCTGTAAGATCTGTTGTCTTGTCTTGCATGTACAGTGAAATTTTCTTCCATATATTCCCCCAGTGTCTTATTTCTTTCAACCTGTAGAACTCTTTTTAGTGTCTCTTGTAGAGCCAGTCTAGTGATGATGAACATCATCTAGTGATGATGAACTTTCAGCATTTTAATTATGTAATCTCACTGCCTTCTTGCCTCTGTGGTTTCCAATATGAAATTGGCCCTTAATTTTATATAGGCTTCCTTGTATGAGACATGTTGCTTCTGTCTTGTAGCTTTCACAATTCTCTCTTTATCTATGGCATCTGACAGTTTGATTATAATATGCTGTGGTGCAGGTCTATTTGGGTTTATCCTGTTTGGAGTTCATTGAGCATTGTGGGCATGTATATTCATGTATTTTCTTAAATTTGGGAAATTTTCAACCATTACTTTTTGAATATTCTTTTGCCCCTTTCTCTCTTTCTTCTCCTTCTGGGACTCCCACAATGAATATATTAAAATGTTTAATGGTGTCCCACAAGTTTCTCAGGCTCTGTTCACTATTTTTATTTTCTTCCTCCTGTTCTTCAAACTGGATGATTTCAATAGTCTTATCCATAAATTCACTGATTCTTTCTTCTGCTGGCTCCAATTTGCTGTTGAACCCCTCTAGGGAATTTTTAATTTCTATTACTGTGGTTTTCAGCGCTGTTTGGTTGATTTTCATAATTTCCATCTATCTACTGATATCCTCTTTGTTTTCAACTATCATTTTCCTGATTTCCTTAAAATCTCTGTCCATATTTTCCTTTAGCTCTCTGAGCATAAATAAGACCATTTTTAAAAAGTCTTTGGTATGTCTCAGGCCTGGTTCTCCTCTTTGATGTTTTTTTCTTTCTTCCTTTTATTTTTTTTTTGGTACCAGGGCTGGGGATTAAACCCCGGACCTCATATGTTAGAAGGAAGCCCACTCTCAATCATTGAGCCACATGGGCTCCCCTGAGTTGGTTTTTTCATTTGTTTGCTTGTTGTTTGTTTTTAGGAGGCACCAGGGACCAAACTGGGGGCCTCCCATGTGGGAAGCAGTCACTCAACTGCTTGAGACACATCCACTCCCATTGATGGTTTTTGTTTTTTTTTTTTTTAAAGAATTACACCCATGATCAAATGGGTTTTATTTCTGGCATGCAAGGGTGGTTCAACATAAGAAAACCAATCAACATAATATATCACATTAACAAATTAAAGTAAATAAACTACATGCCATTGGTGGTTTTTAATGCTTCAATCGTCTCCTTTGCCTGCGCGATCACTTCTTGTGTCTTTTTATGTTTTATAATCTTTTGTTGAAACCTGGACATTTTAACATTTTAAGGTGTTATTGCTGGAGTTTAGACTTAGGGGTGTCTGTTCCCTAAGCTTGTATATAGCTAAAGTAATGAATTTTTTAAATGCCAGAATCTAACAAAAAAAAAAAAAAAATGAAGGACTTATCCTATATTATCTTTCAGGACTTATCCATACAAAGATCTTGAGAATAGCTCCAGGCCAAAGCACAGGGACTGCCCTGATCCTTTCTGCACGTGCCTCTCATATTAGGCATGCACCTGTGGCCCTAGGAATTCCCCCATTTACATGGATATGAATAGCCCCTCTTCCTTAGAAAACAGTTTCCTCATGGCCAGGGCACTGCATTGTATGTACCAAAGCCAGCAATCTCTTGTCCTAGGCAATACAACTTGACTCTTCTCTTACAGCATTCAGTAGGAGAGTTCTGTAAGCCATCTTCCAAATGCAGGACATGTTCTGGGATGGTGAGACCCTCAGGCCACCAGCAGAAAGATTGGGCCAGATATACATACTCCTGGTATGTGCACAGGGTTGCTCTGGTCCCTCTAGAACCAGGACCAGGGATCTGTGCATTGGGAGTGTGAGTCAGGTCTGCACCAAGCCAGTGGAGGTGTGGGAGGGGCCAGTCAGGGTGCCAGGGGTTCCGCCCACTTTTAAGTAACCTTTTTCTTGATTTTGAACTCAGCCTTTAATGTGGTCTTTTAACTGTTTTCTGGAGCTTTGAGTAAGATTTTTTTTGCCAGTTTTTTCTGGTTGTTCAAAGTTTCTGTGGGGTGACAAAGTCCTGAAGCTTCTCACTTTACCATCTTGATCAGACCAGGGTCTCATAAAGGACATTTTTGACATAATTGATATAATTTGTATAAGGTCTGTAGATAATCTAAGAGTACTGTATTACTATTAATTTCTTGATTTTTGTAATTGTGCTTTGGTTATGAAAGAGAATGACCTTGCTTTTAGGAATCACAAGCTGAAATATTTAGGGGTAAAGAGGAACTTTGTCTGCAACTTACTCTCAAATGGTTCATAAAAATATATGATACACTAGTAAAAATTCATATATAAATACATACAGAGAGGGAACAATAAAACGAATGTAATAAAATAATCTTTATGTGATCTTGGTGAAGGGTATACAGAAATTGTTTGTACTGTACTTGGAACTTGTCTCTAAGTCTGAAATTAGATTTAAATTTTTTAAAAAAATTCTTTATTCTTAATAAAATGAGAGTATTATCTTAAAACTATTAGGTGAAAATTTACTGAAGAAGCAGTATATTTAAACAGTATCAAAGTGTCTCTGCATTAGATAGTTATTATCTGTAGAGGAGTAAATAGTAACTTTACAGTGGAGAAACCTGGCGGATAACACCAGAGTCAAGTGTTCAAGTTAACAGCATTAATAATTGGACAAACCAATATCAAATGGCTCCTGATATTATGCAATGAGAAGGACACAAATTAACTTCTGGGTATTCCTTTTTTTTTTTTTTTTTTTTTTTTTTTATTATTATGGGTAAAAATCAAAATTCTCACAATACATACAAACATTTGTAAAATGATATATAAATATGGGTATTCCTTACAAAAATGCATAACCTGGGGAGCAGATGTGGCTCGAGCAGTTGAGCACCTGCCTCCCACATGGGAGGTCCCAGGTTTGGTTCCTGGTGCCTCCTAAAGAAGACAAACAATGAGCAGACAATGAGCAGACATTGAGCAAAAACAACAAGCAGCCAACAAGCAAAAACAATGAGCAAAAACAACAAGCAGACAAGCAGACAATGAGCAAAAACAACAAGCAGACAATGAGCAAAACAATGAGCAGGCAATGAGCAAAAAATCCCAAAATGAGCAGGACGCTGATGTGGCTAAAGCAGTTGAGTACCTGCCTCCCACATAACTGTGCAGTGAAGGGACATGACAGGGGTATAGTGATAATATTGGGTTAGGGGGTGCAGGTTTGACAGGGGGGCAGGGTGGGGAGTGTGGGGAGGGTGGGTTGGAAGGTCCATGGAACTGGGGGGAGGGTTGGGGGAGAGAGGAGTTGAACTCTGGCAATTGGCGGGTACGTGGTTGAAATTACAATGTTGGGAATGTTTATTTGGCAATATGACAAGGAAGGGTTTCTGGTTTAGAGTGTTGGACGGTGGGCATTCAGGCCAGGGTGCACCTGGGGCAGGCCTCTAGAGAACATATGAGTGAACATTTTGGCATAGTGTATTGCATCAGTGGGTAGAGACCCACATATTGAGCGGGAAGGAGATGGACTCCCATCCTGGGGAAGCCCAGTATGTTCACAAACAGAGGAGCAGGAGTCACTTGAGAGCAACATTAGGCAGTGCCTAATAGAGGAGGGCAGTGTGTCAAGCCTTCAGTGTTGTTGCAAGTAACTACGAATCTTGTCCTCCAAGGAGTGAAGCCTGGTGGTCACCATGGGCCCAAGGGGGAGGGGGAGGGAAGAATAAAATAGATGGAACAGGGGGCAATTTGGGGGTAATGGAAGTGTTCTGCATGATCTTGCAAAGATGGATACAGGCCATGTTAAATTTTATCAGATCTTATAAAAGTATATAGTCCAAAAGGTAAACCATTATGTGAACCACTGACAATGTTATTAGCTATGTTTCAATACTTGTGCATCAGTTATGACAAATGTACCATCCACATATTAAAGGTTATTGATGGGGAAGTGGATGTGGCTCAAGCAGTTGGGCTCTTGCCTACCATATAGGAGGTCCAGGGTTCAATTTCTGGGGCCTCATGATGAAGGCAAGCTGGCTCGCACAGCAGAGAGCTGGCCCATGCAGCATGCTGGCCCATGCAAGAGTGCTGGCCCACATGGAGAGCTGGCACAGCAAGATGATGCAACAAAAAGAGACACAGAGGAGAGACAATAAGGGACACAGCAGACCAGGTAGCTGAGGTGACTCAAGAGATTGAATGCCTCTCTCCCACTCCGGAAAGTCCCAGGATTGGTTCCTGGTGCTGCCTAAAGAAAAGACAAGCAGACACAGAAGAATACACAGTGAATGGACTAAGAGAGCAGACAATGGGGGGGGGGATAAATAAATAAATAAACAAACAAAAAAATAAATAAATAAATCTTTTTTTTAAAAATGGTTATTGATGGGGGAAAGGGGAAAAGGGGAAGGATGTTGGGTATATGGGAATCCCCTGTATTCTGTACATGACTCTACTGTGAACTTCTTTGAAGAAAAATTGAAAATAAAAAGTAAGACACTGGGGGAATAAATGGAAGAAAATGTCACTGTACATATATGCAACAGTCTTACAGTGATGAAAGGCAAAATGTAAAAAAAAGTTTTTTTTCTTCAAATATTTTTTCATTATTTTTTAATATTTCAATTTTTAAAAATATTATTCTATTTTTACTTTTTATTAATTTTTTTCTGTATTTTACTTCTTATGTATAAAACTATCATTACTATTTTGTTTTCTTATTAATTGTATGTGTCTATTTTATTGGCTTCAGTTTTGAAGAAGTTTTAGTTCACAGAAAGGTTACAACTGTGGCAGGGGAGGATCATTGGTGCAGGGTGTCAGTGAGAGGGGATACATGAGAGGAAGTTTACCTGAGTATACATATAAGGCATATAAATGTGTTCAATGTTCATGGGGCATTGTCACAGTGGGTGGAGATTCACACAATCACCAAAAAATATCAAATTCCCATCCAGGGGAGCTCTTCCACATTCTCTAATGAAACAACAAGAATGCCACTAGAACAGGGGCAATGACTTGTGAAGGAGGATGGTCCATTGAAGGACCCTTGATATTGATAACTATGCTTATGAGCCTTTGCTCTTGAAACTGAAACTTAGCCTAGTGATGTAGGGTGCCTAAGAGTTACCTATAGGGAGCCTTCTTTTTGCTCAAATGTGGTCTCTCTCTAACCTGAACTCAGCATATAAAAGCAATAACTTCCCCCTAGTGTGGGACATGACTCCTGGGGATGAGCCTCCCTGGCACCAAGGGATTGCTACCGAGTACCAACAAGCAATGCATCTGGAAAAAAAAAAAAAAAAACCTTGACCGAAAGGGGAAAAAGCTAAAGACAAATGAGTTTGTATGGCTAAGAGAATTCAAAGTGAGTTGGGAGGCCATCCCAGCAGTAGCGCTTATGCACATCTCAACAGGATCTCATTGACATCCAAAGTAGATACAACCCCAAATAGTGAAGCTCCTCAAGGATACAGAGACATCCAGACACTATTGTCAGGGCAGACAGCTCAGGAATCTGGCCCCTTGACAGTGAGCCCTAATCTGGTATTTATGCTCTGCAGTGTGACTGAGTTAGACTCAGCAGTGGTTTCCCTATGCATGACTCTTCTGTCCTTCTATTCGAACCTATAATTAGTACTAGAGTTGGTAGGTGTACATCCAAGAGACTTAAATCTTTGGGCTGTCCATGTGCCAGCTGAGCCCTGAATCTCAATGAAGTTGCAACACCTACTCTCCAGTGCAATGGACTCACCCAGGACAACTAACGGGGAGGAGATGATGGACAAACAACATACCAAGGAACCAAGAGTGCCTACAACTGCAATCAAGAAAGTCCTATCTATCGGATATATGGGATCAAAGCCCCCCTCAATTAATGGTGGAGTGGTGTAGCAGTTTGGCATTGTTTATGAATTCCAAAAATAGTTATTGTATTGTGTTTGTAAACTGGTCTGTCAGAAGTATCACTTTTAATTGATTAAATTATGACTAGGATTTTGATTGGGCCATGTCAGTAGGACATCCCCTCTCCTTGGTGGGCAGGGAATCACAGAGAAAAGACATGGAAAAGGACAGAGTTAGGAGTTTTGAGCTGGAGCCCAGGAAGTAAGCACACAGAGGAGCAGAGCAGCTGAGCCTGGAGAGAATCGAGCCCCAGGGAGAGAGACAGAGCCAGTCGCATGATAGTCTATAGCTGGCCTTGTGGAGAGAGGCAAAGCCTAGAGAGCTTCATAGTCTACAGCTGACCTTGTGGAGAAACTAGAGGAGCTGAGCCCAGAGAGAAATGAGCCCCAGGAAGATAGGAAACCAGGAAGCCAGAACCCAGTGAGCCTGAACCCTGGCAGACGTCGGCAGCCATCTTGCTCCAACACGTGGCAATGGATCTTGGTGATGGAAGTAACTTATGCTTTATGGCCTGGTAACTGTAAGCATCTATCCCAAATAAACACCCTTTATAAAAACCAACTAATTTCTGGTATTTTGCATCAGCACCCCTTTGGCTGACTAATACAAGTGGGCATCATCTCAGAGACCTCAGGATTGAGAAACGAACTATGGACAAAAATAAACTTACTAGTATTCTCCTATAGACTACTTGCGATTCTAGCAATGGAAGAAATACCAATGTTGTGGAGGCAATGACCCATGGATGTTCTGGGGTTAGGGAGAGGGAAAAACAGGTGTAATAGGGGGGTATTTCTGGGACTTGGGAATCATCCTGAATGATATTACAATGACAGATACAGGCCATTATATATCTGGCCATAACCTACAGAGTCAAATGGGAAAGAATGTAAACTACAATGTAAACTATAATCCATGATTAGTGGCAAGGCTCCAAAATGTGTTTATCAATTGCAATGAATTTACCACACTGATGAAAGATGTTGCTAATGTGGGAAAATGTGGGAGGTGTGGGGAGCGGGGCATATGGGAATCCCCTATATAGTCTAGTAACATTTATATAATTGAAGTCTCTTTAAGAAGATTTTAAAAAGTGGGGAAAAAATCAAAACAAGCAAGAAGTGGATATGGCTCAAGCAGTTGAGCACCGACCTCCCACATGGGAGGTCCCAGGTTCATTTCCCAGTGCCTCCTAAAGAAGACAAAAAACGAGCAGACAGGGCAAAAACAACACACAATGAGCAAAAACAACAAGCAAGACAATGAGCAAAACAATGAGCAGACAAGCAGCAAAAAAGCAAAACAAGCAGGGAGCAGATGTGGCTCAAGCAGTTGAGCGCCCGCCTCCCACATGGGAGGTCCTGGGTTCAGTTCCCAGTGCCTCCTAAATAAAAAAACAGAGAATGAGCAGACAACAAGCAAAAAATAAAAATAAAAATAAAAATAAAAATAAAAACAAACAAGAAGCCAAAAACAACAAGCAGACAATGGATACAAGCAATGAGCAAAATCAATGAGCAAACAGATGAGGGAGCCATCTCAGGAGGCATAAAAAAAAATGCATAACCTGAATCTAATCATAAGGAAACCTCTCATGAACCCAACTTGAGAGGACATTCTGAAAAAAAAACTGACATCTATTCTTAAAACATGTGAAGGTCATGAAAGAGAAAAAGACTAAGAAACAGTTTCAGATTAAAGAAGCATAAAGAGACATGACAACTAAATGGAAACCATGATCTTCAACAATAAATGTTAACAATTAGAAACTCTGGCTGAAGAGTATATGATACGTTTTGTACTAATCTTGCAACTTTTCTGTGGGAAATGATTTTAAAATTTAAAAAAGATTTAAAAAGGAATTGAAAGTTTTGTTTCTTTTCTGTGCTCTGCAATTATTCAAGTACCCTTAGGATAAGATTATTTTTGAAAGTTTTGTAGAATTCCCACATGAAACTTCCTTAGCCTTGTTCCATTTTTTGGAGGGAGCTCCAAAATCTAAATTTATTTAATTTTTTTTTTTTTTTTTTTTTTTTGTCTTTCCACTATTTATTTTCTATCATCACTTTCTACTTGGGAGCAAAATTTGGATGTTTTTTTTTTGTTGTTTTTTTAAAATTTATTTTTATTGTGGGTAAAAACCAAAATTCTCACAATACACACAAACATTTGCAAAATGATATATAAATATATATGCATATATGTGTATTTGCTTACAAAAATGTTATTTATATATATATATATATACATATATTTTAAGAGGTGCTTAGATTACCCAAAATATTACATGGAACCCACTGGGATTCCCATGTTGCCCACCTCCCACACCTCCCACCACATCCCACACAAACATCTCCCACAAGTGTGGCCCACCAAATTTTTAAATTGAAATTGAGCCACTGGATGTTCTGTTTCTATTTAGATCAATTTTGGCATAGTTAATTTTTCTAAAAATATCCAATTTATAAAATTTTCAAATTTATTTGCATAGATAGAGTTGTGCAAAATAGTTTCTTTTTTTTTGGCTTCAAATGACAAATATTGATTATTTCTCACAATTTTGTAGACGGGCTGGGTGATACTTCTGGTTTGGGCTACCTCAACTGATCTCTGAAGTCAATTGGCGATAGGGCTGGATAGTGTTGGAAAGCCTTACTCACTGTTTTACTTTACTAGGCTGCTGAAAGCAATATACCATGAAATTGGTTGGCTTTTAATAATGGGAATTTCTTGGCTTACAAGCTTATAGTTTTGAGGCCATGAAAATTTTCAAATCAATGCATCATAAAGACGATGCTTTCTTCCTGAAGACTAGCTGCCAGCAATCCTGGCAGGGCACATGGAGGCATCTGCTCTTCTCTCCCTTTTCTTCCTGGTTTTGTTGCTTTCAGCTTCTTGCTTTAGTGGCTTTCTCTCTCTGTCTGAATTACATTCTCTTATAAAGGACTCCAGTAATAGGATTAAGACTCACCCTGGGACATGCCTTAACTGAATTTACCTCATCCAAAGGTCTTAGTTAAAATGAGTTTACTCCAAGAGGAATGTATTAGCTTTAAGCACATGATTTTCTGAGGTTCGTATAGTTTCAAACCACCACACCCACACACCAGGTTAATGTCAGGTTGTTGGCTGAGACACCTCAGTTCTACTGAACACATCCTCTTCAAAAGACTAGCTCAGATTCATTTGCAAGAGGATTGTCTCAGGGTGTCAAACTCAGCAAGAGAGAGTAAGCAGCAATGCATAAGTAATTTGAATGCATGGCATTTGTTAAATCACCCTTGGCCAAAGCAAGTTGCACGGTCAAGTTCCATTTCAAAGGGTAAAGGAATAGACTCCATTTCTTGATAGGGAAAGTGACAGTCTTGCTCTTTCCACATCCCTGATCAGTTGCCAAGCCATGAATCATACAGATCCATATTCTAGGTAATTTCTCCTTCAAGTGGACAACTGGAGTCCTGAACACTGTTTATTAGTCAGCCAAAGGGGTGCTAATGTGAAATACCAAAAATGGATTGGTCTTTATGAAGAGTATTTATTTGGGGCAGAAGTCCACAGATACCAGGCCATAAAGCATTAAGTTTCTTCTCTCACCACAGTCCATTGTCACGTGTTAGAGCAAGACAGCTGCCGGCGTTTGCCAGGGTTCAGACTTCTGGGGTTCCTCTCTTCCTGGGGCTGCGTTTCTCTCCGGGCTTAGCTCCTATTTCCTCCATAAGGTCAGCTGTAGACGATCAGGCGAACGGCTTGCTTCTCTTCTCCTGGGGCCTTCTTTCCAACATCAAAACTGCTTCTCAGAAGACTGCCTCTCAAAAGACTGCTTCAACTGTCCTTTGCCTTGCCTTTTATATTCAATTCCCCACCCACCAAGGGGTGGGACTCAACGCCCTAATCCTAACCTAATCATGCCCAGATTAACAGATCAGTTTACAAGCATGATTCAATTATATTTTTGGAATTCATAATTACATCAAACTTCCACACACTGGCAGTATTTATTTTCACTAACATCTTTCTAGGCTGCTCCTGATTTGGGGCTGTTTCTCAGCCTGACTCATTTCAATTGCCTTGTCTTTGAGGCCATTGATTCTTTCTTCTGCCTGCTCTAATCTGCTGTTGAAACCCTCCTGAGAATTTTTCGCTTCAGTTATTGTGTTCTTCAACTTCAGTAGGTCTGTTTGGTTCCATTTTAAAATTTCTATCTCTTTAGTGAGATACTCATATTGTTCATTCATTGTTTTTCTGATATCCTTTAGTTTTTTCTCTGTATTTTTCTTCTTCCCCTTGAGCATGCTGAAGACCATTTATTTAAAGTTTTTGTCTGGTATTTGACCACAATCTGGTCTTCTTCATTGATGTTTTTTGGATTTTGTCCCTTTTCTTTGGATGAGTCATCATTTCCTCTTTCTTTGTCTTATAATCTATTTTGCACACTACACATTTTAATATTTTAAAATTTTAACTCTCAGATTTAGTCTCTAGGCTGTCTCCTTCTTGAATTTGTATCCATCTAGTGATATGAGAGAGATTGTCTTCAGTGCCAGGGACTTAGACTTACAAAAGCAAAGAAACCAATACAAGAAACACTTTTCATAGTATTTGCAAATTGACTTTGCTTTGGCTGTTGTTCTCCTTCAGTGTTCAGTCCTCCTATCAAGAAATTAGCCAAAGGCAATTGCAAAGTGCAGGGTTCTTCTTGTCTTATCTGAGTCTGGGATTTGCCCTGTGCTTGTGCTTACTGGTAGCGTTAGGTGTTCCCTGGCTTACAGGAATTTGAATAGCCCCCTCAACTCCCTAGGAAACCAAATTTCTCCCACAGGTGGGTTCTCCACAGCAGGACTTAAAGAAGGTAAGCCTTTGTTTTCTCCAGGCCAACTGACTTAAATAGTTCTTACACTGCTTTAGCAGTCCTAAGCTACTTTTGCCTAGAGGGCAAATTCTAGGGGTAAAGGGGTAAGTGGGAGAGTTTTCTAGGTTAGTGTTTCCAAGCTGGAAGGAGGCTGGGGGCCCATAAAGGAAGCTCTGGTAAGTTCCACACTTCTTTAGGGAGGGGATGTGGGAGGCGCCAGCAAGAGTGCCAGGAGTTTCTCTTATGGCCCTTTGAAACAGAGTTTTCTTGACTTGGTACTTATCCAGTAAATGAAGCTCTTTAACTGTTTTCCATATATTTTTTTTAAAGAAGTGGACTGTCTTTAGTACTTCTCTGCCATTTTTGCCTGAGGCAGGTTGGAACAATGGCTTCCTTCTGAGTCAGGCCCCTAGTGATCTGAAGAGGCTGATCAAAAACAGTGATCAGTGATCAGACAGCACATCCCTGGATTTCGGGAAACTAGGTCTTTATATTTAACCTGGCATCAGAAATCTGCATCAGGAGCCATGGTTGAGGGCCTCACTGCTGCTAGCCATGAGGCTGGGGGATTGGCAATGGTAGTCACTCCATATAGAGTGAAATTCACTGCCATTTACCACAATTTACCAGCCTCTTCCTCTTGCTCTTCCCTCCATTCTGCACAATGTTCTACTAGACTCTGGAGCATCAAAATAGTTGACTCTGACAGTTCCTGCCTGTTTAATAGTTGTTCTGGTGGAGGGACTGATTCCTGGGATCTTCCTCCTCTGCCATTTTCCCACAATCCACTCCCTATCCATAATTTCTTAACTCACAGACTTTCCCTTAACTACAACCCTCATTATTTCTTGCTTTTACTGTTAAAGTGCCTTACTACTGCTCTCTTTAACAACTTACTCCAATCCAGGCTCCAGACTATGAAGTTACTTATCTTTCTGAGACATATGTCATATGTCAGAGTATGTCACTTCCTTGTTTAAAAGTCCTTAATGATGTCCAGTCACATGGAGGCAAAAAGCTCAATTCCTCAGAGTTAACATTTAAGGTCTTCCATGATCTGTACCCAGCCCTTTGGGCTTCTTGCCTCTTGTTGACCCAGACATACAAACTTATTACCATTCCTGCAATCATCTTATTTATTTCAAACTCTGTGCACAAGCTTCTTGCTATGTCTTCAAGATGCATGCCATCCTTTTCCTTCTCCACCTAGTGAACTATTCTTATCCATTCTTGGAAACCCAGCAAGAATGTCTCCTCTACTATGTGACTTCTTCAACCACCCTCAGCCTCTGGGCATATGAGTCAGTCCCTCCCTCATCAGTGTCCCCACACACAAGTTTACATGTGTCTTCTTCGTACACCCTTCAGACTTTGTACATGACTTTACAATGCAGCACTTTCCATGCAGGTAAAGGTCTTGGAGATCAGGGGAGAGTGACATCCATCTGGACCAGTATTAGGTTATACCCGTGCTTGTCTGAACTTCCCAAGACACTCACATGGATACAAGGATTTCAGAGGTCCAGAGAACAGCTTGAAGCTCAAAGAAGTTTAGCTCTACTCTGCTACCTCTCTACCTCTCTTGACCTGCTAATTCTACACTTACTCTCTCCCCCAAAGTCTCCAACAGTCCTCTGACTCCTCCCCAGACCTGGGGTCTCTCAAGTTTTCAGGCCTGGACTTGCAGTGTGTACCCAGGCCCTTTGGCCCAGGAGTCCCTCTAACCCAGTGACTTTGCCTCCTGTGGGATGAGATGGGGTCTGAGCAGCCAAGCCCCACAGCACAACTGACCCTTCCCAACCACTAAGGACACTCTGTTCATCTTTGTTTGGCCTAAATAGTCTCATGAGACTGGATCATAATCATTATGACTGAATTCAAGGTTTCAGAGGAAATATTGGTGGGAACTTCTTGTCTTCTTATTTTTTCTTTTTAGATAGTACAGAATCTCTGTCCAGTAGCATCCCCCACCCTCTAAGTCTACAGTCAAGTGGAATAAATGCAAAGAAGTTTTCCTATTTTCTGCACAGTTAAGAAACCAGGAGTTCAATATTTGTTTACAATGATAGCAAAGTTAAAATACCTCATGCTACATTGCCAAATGAAGGATAACAGGGACATAAACATTGTCCTAAAAAATATTCTTTTAGAAGAAAAGTATGAATTGAATCATTTACTAAAGTGCTGTTGAACAGATGGTGTGATTAACTGCTAACACGTAAGCCATCTTGGGAGCTTATGGAAAAGTAAACAACTGGAGCTAAAAAGAAATCACTTTATTCCCCCAAAGGTTCTTTCATTCATTTTACTAGGAAAATTGGAAAGCTTGTGTTTTGAAGGCTGTATTTCCTTGGGGGATACTGGGAGGGAGCAGGGAGGAGAGTGTCTAGACCAAGACCACATCAATGTAGGTTTGGGCTCTGAATTTACCTCCTGTGGGATGAGATGGGCTCTGAGCAGCCAGGCTCCTCAGCACAGCTGACCACTTCCCAACCATTAAGGACATTTTCTTTGCTGGTGTTGAATGGCCTCATGTGCCTGGGAGGAGGGATCTGTGTTAACTACTGTGAAACAATTATGTATCAGGCACCTGCCTAAGGCCACATAGTACTTCCTTGTGGAGCTGCCATTAAAACCCTGACTTGTTGAGTTCCAGAGCTCTTAGAATACAGCTGATTGTATAAGAAAGAGCATTGACCAGGATGTCTGGAGACATGGGAATCAATGTCTTCTCTACTCCTTAGTGCCTAAGGGATGACAGTTGTTTCCTTCTTTAAAATGAGGAGAGTGTACCAGATGACCCCAAGAGGGTCCTTGTTTGCATTCTAAAATGATATTAAAACTTCTAGTTGGTTTCTCCAGCATGTCTCTTGATCATCCTTGACTGAAATAATGAAAAGTCCTTGCATAGTGGTATAGCTCAAGCCATTATGCAACCCATTAGGTGACTCTTTAAGGGATTGGCTGGCCCTTGGCAGAATTCTTTCCGTGATGCTTTCACCATAGCAGATTCCGTGTGATGATGACCCAACACAAGTTACCTTTGTGTCCATTCACTTAAGTAGATAGTAATGTTCAAGGCACTGTGCTGTGGAAACAATTGTGAGCAAGAGGGACTTGATGTATCTCTTCCCAAAATTATACTCAGTAGGGAAAACATACAAGTGAACAGGCAATTAAAATATAAAGGGATAACTGTGAATATATGAAAAGAAACCTGAGCTCTACCTGAGTCACATTATGTTTCCCAGGGGGAGTGGATGTAGCTCAGAGGTTGATTGCCTGCTTCCCATGTATGAGGTCCTGGGTTCTATCCCTTGTACCTCCTTTAAAAAAGTTATGTTTCTCAGAGGTAGTGATGCTGGCACCAACTAAATATATTTTTAATCAAAATCCAGATTTTTAGAATTATTCAGGAGATTATTGCAGATTTCCTTGCCTTGTATCTTGGCCTTTGGTGCCAATTAGATGCATATGTTTGTTTCCTAGGACATTTAGAGCCAAAAGTTGCCAGGAAGGCAATGAAGTCTTTTTATGTTTCTAAAGATCTAGAAACTTAATTATAAAGGAAAGCAACTTCAGTGTTAATAATCCAGAAACAAACTCCTTCATTTGGGCATGTTCTTGTAAATACTTCTGAGTTCTTTCATGTGAAGGGCTTTCTAATTGCCTCTCCTGTTCTTAATCCTAGAAGGCTTTAAAATGGTTTCCCTTTGCAACTTTGAAACATTTATATTGTGTTCTCTAGTACCTGCAATTCCACCTCCTTTCCTGACCTTTTAAAGAAATAGACCTTGTGAATATTCCTCTCCCAATTTAGTTAAGGGGCTGCCCCTTTCCAGTTATATTTGAAACTCACTTCAGCTCTCTACTAAATGGAAAGCAAAAACCTACTGCATACACAGTGTTGGTATGTGACACTATTCAGCTCATGGATTCTTTCCCGAGCAGAAATATTGCAGTAACATTGCTTCAGGACAGCAGAAGAAAGAAATTCCTATAACACCCTCAGATACCCTTCTGCTATGACACAACCCTTTGTACCTCATCTTATAGTCATTTGGGCCCAACTGTCATCCCTCCCTCCCTATCCAACTGTGAGTTCCTACAGACAACATGGTTTTGGTCTTCAAGGGATGCCAAGTGCCTACTATGTAGGAGTTGCTTGCTCAATATTTGTGCAAAGTCCAAACTCCCAACATTTTATTGATCTCTCAATACCATTTTACTGGCACATAAAGCCTGCTATAATTCATTCTCAAAAGAGCCATCTTCATTCTTTTCCACATGGCACCAAGATAGTGACATTATTTTACCAGGTGATAAAATTTATACTATGATTAATTCAGAGGCACTTTCAGGGTTTTAAAACGTTACTTGGTCACCTACAGTAATAAAAGCTACCTTATGGCCTTATATACCATATGCTTCTCCTAGAGGAGAGAGGAATAGCAAAATCGGCCCTTCATTTCACCATGCTGGACTTTTCATTAGGCTACAAGTCAATCAAGGGTCAACAAATGTGAATTAAAGATGCAACAATTCCAAGTCTATAAATAATTCACTTGTACAATTGTTCCATTTAGTTTCCATGAAAAGTTTTTACTTGTGTTATACTGGTTAAAAAATTTCAAATATTGTTCTTCATGATTTTTGTTGGTCCTCCTACTGACTATAGGAATCTAAATGTACCTGAAATCATAGAGCTGGAAGAGTCTTTAACAATTGTCTAGTGCCATAGGAAAACAATGAGCAGGAAAGTAAGACACAACATGTTATTTATTTATTTATTTATTTTCCCCCTACCCCCTCATAGTTTGCACTCTCTATGTCCATTCGTCTTCCTTATTTCTTTAGGAGGCACCGGGAACTGAACTTGGGACCTCCAATGTGGGAGGGAGGTTCCTAATCACCTGAGCCACCTCCATTCCCTGGTTTTGTGTGCTTCATTATGCATTTCTTCTTGTGCCTCTTGTTACGTTATCTTGTTGCATCAGCTCGCCGTCCTGCTCATCCTCTTTAGGAGGCACCGGGAACCTCTGCTCCCTGCTTTGTTGTTTCTCTCATTATGTTTTTCTTCTTGTGTCTCTTGTTGTTCAGCTTGTTGTCAGCTTGACACACCTGCTCATAGTGCCAGCTCGCTGTTTTCTTTAGAAGGCACTGGGAACCGAAATACAGACCTCCCATGTGGTAGGTGGGAGCCCAATTGCTTGAGCCACACCCACTGCCCCCATTTTCTATGGTATGTCATAAAGGCTACATAAAAAGCTAGGCATAGGAATGGGAAAAGAGCCCAAAGATTGATAGTGGCCATGGCTAAACAGTGGGATTCTGTGTGGTTTTTCTTTAAAATCACAGTTTTCTGTGATTTTCTAGTTTCCTGTTTTCATTTTCTAGGGAAAAATGTTTATTAAAGATAGTAGCTGTCTAATGAGATACATTTGCTTTACCCATGAGAAAACTAAAGTCCAGGATTTTCTGACAAAGCCAGGGCAAGAAATCTGACCACAGAACTTTCAGACTAAGCTGTATTTTGAATTCTGATTTGAGGAAAATGTGGGTTTAGATAATTCTTTGCAATTGACCTACAAAGTTGTCTAAAATAAGAATTTTGAGTATTAAAATCCAGCACTCACTCTAAATTTCAAGTGGGAAAATGTGGTTTTGCATGAGCAATGAATACGCTTACTCATCTTCAACTTTCTTTTGGATGGTGTAGCCATTTGGACTCATCATCTTGCAGGGATCCCACTTGCCCTACTGCCTAGTGCCTCCTCTCAGTCACCTGCTCTCCCCAAGTGCCCACTGACAACAGTGCCTTCATTCATCCAGGGATGCTCATAACCTCTGGTGCCAAAGGAGATTCAACAGTTTTGACAAATTGCTGTCAATGTGCCTGAGTGTGAGCTGGTTTCACAGAAAGGAACCTGAACATTTTACATGATGGGTGCTCATTCCTCCTAATTGCTTATACCTTATAGTTATATTGGCAGAAGTTTGACTCCAGGAGGAGGGAAAATAAAACTGGCAGGCTTAAAGGCCGACTTCTTAGAGGACTTTGAGACTGGGGACTGTGAGATCAACAAGATATTTCCAGGGGAACAGATGTGGCTCAAGTGGTTGAGCTCCTACCTCCCACATGGGAGGTCCTGAATTAGGTTTGGTGCCTCCTGAAAAAACAACAAGAACAAAAAACGAACAACAAGCAAAAACAAATGAAAAAACCAACTCAGGGAAGCCAATGTGGCCAATGGTTGAGTCACAGCTTCCCACATACAAGGTCCTGGGTTCAATTCCAGGGACCTCAAAAACAACAACAACAACAACAAACAAAAGATATTTCCAGGCCATTGTTCAGAAGGCACAGAGGGCCACAAAGGAATGCAGTTTAACATAGGACACAAGACCTGTGGAGGCTGATGGAACCCCTGTTTACAGTGGCCTATAGGATGTGGGTGGCCTCCAATTAGTATAATGCAAAAAGCAAATGCAAGGTGGAGACCAGGTTACAGGACACAATTTCAAGAGTAATCATCATCCCTCTAGATCAACAGTCGACAAGTGACTGCATGTAGGCTCAACCTGGCCCATTGCCTATTTTTGTAGGTAAAGTTTTATCAAAACATAGCCATGTCCATTCATTACATACTCTCTAAGGCTGCTTTTGAGCTACAACAGCATGGTAGTGTAGTAGCAACAGAGACTTTATATCCCGCAAAATCTAAAATACTACTTATTTGGTTGTTTACAGAAAAGTTATATGACCCCTGCTCTAAATTGTAAATGAGAAGGTTGGAATATTCCTGAAATGATGCCAGAATGAAAAGGGAGTTAATTGGATTCAACCTATAGTCTTGAAGCTCAGCTTGAGATATAGGAGAAGGAAGAGGAAGAATAAGACCTCATCCCTGGGCTAAAACATGCATGTATGAGGTTATCTCTAAAAAGGTTATTCTGAATCATTTAAAGCTGATGTTGGCAAACTATGGCCCATGGCCAAACTAGTGGTTTGGTAAATGAAGTTTTTAAAAAAATATATGTTTTTTATTAGAGAAGTTGTGAGCTTACAAAACAATCACGCATGATGTGCAGAATTCCCATCCATCACCCCTCCACCAACATCTTATATTGTTGTGGAACATTTGTTACAGACTATGAAAGAACATCATCAGACTATTACCACTAAGTATGGTCCATAGCATACACTTGTTATATTTTTTCATACATTTCCTATTATTAATACATGTCTTAGTATTGTACATTTGTTATAGTTCATGAGAGAACACTCTCATATTTGTACTGTTGACCATAGTCTATCTTCCATCACATGGTTCACTGTGTTATACAGTCCTATGTCTTGTACAGTCCATCCAAAGTGTACACTCAGTGGCTCTCACTTTCATCACAGAGTTGTGCACTCATCACCTCAGTAAATTTTTGAATGTTTTCCTTACTCCAAAAGAAAAAATCTCATACCCCCTATTATTAACCCTTAGTGTTGATATAGTACCTTCTTTGACATTGATGCAAGACTATTACAATATTGCTGTCAACTATAGTCCATAAATTATATTAATTGTATTTTTCCCATGCATAACCATATTCTTCTTACCTTGTAATAGTAACATATTTTGTTCTAGAATATTCTTGTAGTTGTACTATTAACCACAATCCTAATGCACCTCCTAGAGTATTCTCTAGCTTTCTTTCAATTGACATTTACATTCCTAAACTTCCTCTTTCAGCCACAATCCCATTAATAAACCAGTCATGTTAGTTATACTCACTATAATGTGTTACCATCAATTCTATCCATTTCCACACTTTTACAATCAAGCTAATTAAAAATTCTACATACATCAAGCATCAGTACCCCTTCTCAGGCCTCATTTTATCTCCTAGTAACCTATACTCTAGGTTTTAACTCTGTGTGTTTAATCTTTGTATTTAATTCATATTAGTGAGACCATACAATATGTGTCCTTTTGTGTCTGACTTGTTTCACTCAGTGTAATGTCCTCAAAGTTCATCCATGTTTTCATGTGTCCCAGTTTCATTTCTTCTTACAGCAGCATAGTATTCCATTGTCTGTATATACCACAGTTTGTTTATCCATTCATCAGTTGATGGATACTTGGGTTGTTTCCATCTTTTGGCAATTGTGAATAGCGCTGCTATGAGCATCCTATGCAAATGCCTTTTCACATCACTGTTTTCAGTTCTTTTGGATATATTCCAATTAGAGCAATTGCCAGATCATTCGGCAGTTCTAATTTAACTCCTGAGGAACTGCCAAACTGTCTTCCACAGAGGTTGCACCTTTCTACATTCCCACCAACAGTTAAGGAGTGTTCCTATTTTACCATATCTTCTCTAGCACCTGTTGTTTTCTATTTATTATTATTATTTTTAATAATGGCCATTCTATGAGGTGTGAGATAATATGTCATTATAGTTTGGTTTGCATTTCTTAAGAGCTAGTGATAGAGGACGTATTTTCATGTGCTTTTTCATCATTTGTATTTATTCTTTGGAGAAATGTCTATTTAAATCTTTTGCTCATTTTTAAATTGGATTGCTTTCTCTTTTATTGTTGAGTTCTATGATCTCTTTATATAGAATGGAAATCAAACCCTTATTGGATATGTGGTTTCCGAATATTTTCTCCCATAGAGTGAGTTTTTTTTTTTTTCCACCTTCTTGAAAAAACCCTTTGAAGCACAAAAGAGTTTAAGTTTGAGGAGGTTCCACTTATCCAGTTTTTCTTTCATTGTTCATGCTTTTGGTGTAATGTTTAAGAAACCATCACATACCACCAGGTCTTGAAAATATTTCCTCCATTTTCTTCTAGGAGTTTTATCGTTCTAGGTTTTTTATTTAGGTCCTTGATCCATTTTGAATTATTTTTGTATAAGGTGTGAGATACAGGTCCTCTTTCTTTCTTTTGGATATGGATATCCAGTTCTTCCAGCACTATTTTTTGAACAGACTGTTCTGCCCCAGGTGGGTGGACTTGACTGCTTTGTCAAAAATCACTTGACCATTGATGTGAGGGTCTGTTTCTGAACCATCAATTTAGTTCCAGTAAATGAAGTTTCATTGGAATAAAACCATGCCCATTCTTTTATATTTTTCTATAGTTGTAGCATTATTACAAAGGCCTTCAATAAGAGGCTGAGACATATAAACTTAATTTAGGAGAAATGGAGATGTTTTGGATGTGCTTCAATTGACCTGCATAAGCAGAACTGGGTTTTTTGAAGGTTAGGTTAGTGGTAAGAAATAGAATGATTGGTATAGGCTTCCAAAGCACCTCTCCCTGCTTTCCTGCCATCATTTCTAAAAGTTATACCTTCATTTATCCTCAGCTCTCTGTCTCTCCTGGTCTTCCAACTTTCAAAAACTCTTAATAATCTTTGAGGTCTCTTTCTCTCCCTTCTAGGATTGCTTGTTTCCCAATCTTATCACCCATTATTCCTAGTGATCTAAAAGAGCAAATGAGAAGAGTTGTGCCTAGAGACAATATTTTGGTCTCCTGATTATATGCCATTGCCTTGATGCTGAGTAAAAAAGTAAGCTTGAAACTATGAAAATATTTATTATCAGCTTAAACAAATTTCTCCATGTTGTTTAATGGATGAATGCCACCTTGGAAGAATGCCTCTAAGCACATGTCCAGGGCTCTGCTTTTATGAACATTTTAATGAAAGGACCTAGATAAAAATCCAGAAGGCAAATTGGCTAAATTTTTGGTGTCACCAAGAAAATGAGGAGGGATAGGTAAAGTTCTGGATACCAGAACTAGCACTCAGAATGATGCCAAAGGGACTCCACCTCTGGGAAGACAGCAGAGTAGGGAGCTCAAAGTCTCAGTCCTTCCACCAAACCAACTATTAAATAGGCAGGAACTGTCTGAAACAACTATGTTGAAACTCTAGAAGTCAGAGGAACACTGTACAGCATCCAGGGAAGAGCAGGAGGAAGAGGCTGAAAACTTATGTTAAAGAAAGTTAAACTTCTCTCTCTGCACAGAGGCTCCTGGTGCCCATCACCCACTCTTGCAGCAGTCAGCTGTGAGGTCCAGTACCTGGCTAGCTCACTGGTGATAAAAAGGGACATAAAAGCTCTCTTCCCAAAGACCAGGGGTGGGCATGGCTAATCACTAATCACGGCTTTTGATTAGTGAATTCAAAGTGCTGGGTTCTGGCTCCGAGGACAGCTATTGTTTCAACTCACCCAGGCCAAAGGCAGCAGCAGCCATTGTTCCAATCCTGCCCTGGAATAAAGCAGTGGAAATCATAGTTTCAACCTTCCCTGGACAGGAGGTGAGGCAGAGTAGATTTAAAGATGCAGCACCATCTCAGGGCTTGTGGGGGATAGTTAGCTGATGGGCTGCATTTTCTGGGCCGGCCAGGAAAGCTCAGTTATGGCGAGCCTTGGGAAAAGTTTCTGGTATTTTTCCTAATCCTTTCTTCAGAGCATTTTAGAGCCAATCTCCACATCCTTCGTGGGTCCTGGGCCCTGTTTTGGTTGGGAAAGACTGACTTGGTGAAGTCCTCTCCAGGATGCCCCTCCTCTCAGAATTTGCCCTCTACGCAATAGCAGCTTGAGACAATAAAGGAGTGCAAAAGATGTTAAATTTTAAACCCATGTTAACCACAAGGAAAATGGATGGAATGAGAAGGCACTCAATATGGTACAACACAAAAAAAGGAAATAAATATAAAAGTAGGCATTATCAGAAGTGAGGGATAAAAAAAATGTATAATACTTACAAGGGCTAAATAACAAAATGGCAGAAAGAAGTCCTATATTGATAGTAGTGATTTTATTTTTTTTAGATTTATTTTATTTATTTATCTCTCCCCATCCCCTCATTGTTTGCACTCACTGTGTCTGTTTATCTTCTTGGTTTCTTTAGGAGATACCAGGAACTGAACCCCAGATGTGGGAGGGAGGCACCTAATCACTTAAGCCACTTTTGTTCCTTGCTTTGTTGTGTCTTTTGTTATGTTTTTCCTTTTGTGTCTCTTATTGTATCACCTTGTACGTCAGCTTGCCATGCCTGCCCGTCATGCCAGCTTGCCATCCTGCTCGTCCTTTTTCTTATATAGGAGGCACAGGGAACCTCTACTCCCTGCTTCGTGTGTCTCTCATCATGTTTTTCTTCTTGTGTCTCTTGTTGCATCAGCTTGCCGCATCTGCCCGTCATGCAAGCTTGTTGTCTTCTTTAAGATGCACTGGGAATCTAACCACAGACTTCCCATGTGGTAGGTGGGAGTCCAATCGCTTGAGCCATATTTGCTTCCCCAAAATAGTGATTTTTTTTTCCATTGCAAATATAATATAATTTTATTTCTAAATGTCACCATCTAAAGTACGTTAAGAACACTGGTGGTGTGTTCCCCCCTGCCCCCTGCTTGCTGTCTGTGTCCATTCGCTGGGTGATATTCTATGTCTGTTTCTTGCCTTCTCTTCTCCTTTTTCTCCTCCAGGCTTCACCGGGATTCGATCCTAGGGACCTCCGATGTGGGAAAGAGGCACACTGTCACTTGCACCAGCTCAGTTCCTGGTTTCTGGTGTGTCTCAAACTCAGACCCCTTCTGTATGCAGTAAATTGTAGCAAGCAATATCCTTCAGGGAAAAATTCTGAAATTTCCTTCCAGCCCCTTGCTCCTTGCTATGTAATTATTCATTTGGTTATATGTGCTTTACAAATTAGAGACCCCAAAGATCACATGAGAGGTCCCGGGTTAGGTTCCTGGTGCCTCCAAAGAAGACGAGCAAGACAGCAAGCTCACGCGACAGGCTGGCACGGTCAGCAACTCTTTGACTTTAAGCCTTCCTCCAAGCGACTCCAAGTCTAGGTTCTCTTTTCCTTCTTTCTCTAGGCCCCTCCAGCTATTACATCTAAACACTAATTTGTAGGAAGCCCATATTTGAATATTAGTAGTTAAGGGCACAAGACTTGAAAAAAAAATTTTTTTTTGGCTTAGTTTATCACCAGCATTCTAAAAACAAGACCTAGGGAGAAAAACTAGGTCTAGGGACACATGCGTGGTTTCTCATATAGCGAATGTTTAGCCTACCCTAATTACCACAAAATCAGGTCAGCGAGAATATTCGCATCCAAAAATAGTGATTTTAAATGTAAATGGATTAAACTCTCCAGGCAAAAGGCAGAGATTGGCAGAATGGATAAAAATACATGACCCAACTATATGCTGTCTGCAAAAGATACACCTTAAATTCAAAGATACAAGTAGGTTGAGGGCGAAAAAATAGAAAAAATTATACCATGCAAGTAGTAACCAAAAAAGATCTAGGGTGGTTATACTAATATTGGATAAAATAAACTTTAAGTAAAAAACAGATATGAGGGACAAATATGCTTACAATATATTAATAAAGGGGAGAATTCAACAGGAAGATGTAAAAAATTATAAGTGTATATGTACATAAACAGTAGAACCCCAAAATATAAGTAAATACTGACAGATTTGAAGGGAAAAATGGACAATTGTACATTAATAGTAGGAGACTTTAACACACCACTCTCAATAACAGACAGAACATCTAGTTAGAAGATCAATAAGGAAGTACAGGACCTGAATGATACACTAAACTCATTAGACCTAACAGGCATATAGAGAACACTGCAGTCAATGAAAACAAGCTGCACATTTTTCTCACATTCACATGGACCATTCTCCAGGATAGACCATATTTTGGGTCACAAAACAAATCTCAATAACCACAAAAATATTGAAAACATACAATATATATTCTCCATCCAAAAAAAGGATGAAGGTAGAAATAATAACAGAAGGAGAAGGGAAAATTTCACAAAAATGTGCAAATTAAACAACATAATATTAAACAACCAATGGGTTAAAGAGGAAATCAGAAGTGAAATCAGTAAATTCCTTGAGGCAAATGAAAATGAAAATACAACATACCACAACTTATGGGATGCAGTGAAGGTAGTGCTGAGAAGGAAATTTACATCTCTAAATGTGTACATTCAAAAAGAATAAAGCTTCAATGAGACAACTAACCTTAAAATTGGAAGAACTAGAAAAAGAAGAGCAAACTAAACTCATAGCAAGCAGAAGGTAGGAAACAGCAAAGATTAGAGTAGTGATAAATAAAATAGAAAAAAATAGAGAATGAACCAAACCAAAAGTTGGTTCTTTGAAGAGATCAATAAAATCAACAAACTTTTAGCAAGACTGACACAGAAAAGAGATAATACAAATAATGAAAATCAGAACTGAAAAGGAGGACATTACCACCAACACCACTGAAATTGAAAGGGCTATAAGATGATACTATGAACAACTGTATGCCAATAAATTAAATGACCTAGATGAAATGGACAAATTCTTAGAAACACATAAACTACCTACATTGACTCAAGAAGAAATAGAGAATCTCAACAAACCAATTACTAATAAAAGAGAATTGAATCAGTAATCAGAAACTTCCCAACAAAGAAAAGCCCAGGGCCAGGTGGCTTCACAGGGGAATTTGACCAAACATTCCAAGAAGAATTAACTCCAATTCTGTTCAAACTCTTCCCCAAAAATTGAAGAGGAGAGAAAACTCTTTAATTCATTCTAAGAAGCCAACATCACCCTCATGCCAAAGCCAGATAAAGATACCAAAAGTGAAGAAAATTACAGATAAGTATCTCTTATGAATAAACATGCAAAAATACTCTACAAAATATTTGCAACCTGAATCCAACAGAACAGTAAAAGAATTATACACCATGATCAAGTGGGATTTATTGCCAGCATGCAAGGTTGAGTCAATATAAGAAAATGAATGAATGTTATGCACTATATTAACAGAATGAAGGGAAAAAAACACATGATCATCTCAATTGATGCATAAAAGGCATTTGACAAAACAGAAGTACCCTTTCTTGGTAGAAACACTTAGAACACCAAGAATAGAAGGACACTTACTCAACATGATAAATGGCATATAGGAAAACCCCACAGCCAACATCCTACTTAATGATGAAAGACTGAAAGTTTTTCCTCTAAGATCAGGAGCAAGACAAGGATACCCATTGTTACCACTGTTATTCAACATTGTACTAGAAGTTCTGGCCAGAGAAATTAGGCAAGAAAAAGAAATAAAAGGCATCCAAATTGGAAAGGAAGAAGTAAACCTTTCCCTATTTGCAGATAATATTATCATATATATATAGAAAATCCTGAAAAATCCACCACAAAAGATCCTAGAGCTAATAAATGAATTCAGAAAAACGGCAGAATAAAACATCAACATCACAAAATCTGCAGTGTTTTTATACATAAGCAATGAACAATCAGAAGAAGGAATCAATTTTAAAAATTCCATTCACAATAGCAACTAAAAGAATAAAATATCTAGGCATAAATCTAATCAAGGATGTAAAGGACTTGTACACAGGAAACTATAAAACATTACTAAAAGAAATTTTAAAAGACCTAAATAAATGGAAGGATAGTCTGTGTTAATGGATTGGAAGACTAAATATCATTAAGATGTTAATACTACCAAAAGAAATTTATAAATTCAAAATAATCCCAATCAAAAGTCCAAAAACCTTCTTTGCAGAAATGGAAAAGCCATCTTGAAAAAGATTAATGAAGTTGTAGGACTCACACTTTTCCAATCTTAAAACTTCTAAGAAAAACAACAGTAATCAAAACAGTGTGGTGCTGGCACAAGGACAGACATACAGACACCAGTGGAATAGAATTGAGAGTTCAGAAATCAACCCTCACATTTATGGCCAACTGAGTTTTCACAAGGTGGCAAAGACCACTCAACTTGGAAAGAATAGTCCCTTCAACAATTGGTGCTGAGAAATCTGGATCTCCATTTGCAGAAAAAAGCAAGGAGGACCCCTACATCACATGATATGCAAAAATCAACTCAAAATGGATCAAAGACCTAAATATAATAGCTAGAACTATCAAACCCCTAAAAGAAAACATAGGGAAGCATCCTCAGGACTTTGTGCTAGGCAGGGGTTTCTTAGACTTTACACCCAAAGCACAAGCAACAAAAGAAAAAATAGATAAATGAGACCTCAACAAACTAACACACTTTTGTTCCTCAAAGGACTTTATCATGAAAGCAAAAAAGAAATCTGCACAATGGCAGAAAATATTTGGAAACCACATACCCGGTAAAGGATTACTATCCAGTTTATATAAAGAAATCCTTCAATTTAACTGCAAAAAGACAAACAACCAAACTTAAAACTGGGCAAAAGACTTTAACAGATATCTCTTCAAAGGAGATACAAAAAATGGCCACAATGGAGTAGCAAAAATCCCCCGAGTACAGGGGCAATGACTCACGAAGGAGGATGGTCCATTGATAGGCCCTTGATATTGATGACTGTACATATGAACCTTTACTCTTGAAATTGAAACTTAGCCTAGTATTATAGGGTGTCTAAGAGTTGCCTGCCCAGAGCGTCCTTGTTGCTCAAGTGTAGCCTCTCTCTAAGCCAAACTCAGCATATACACTTTACCTTCCCCCAAGCGTGGGACATGACTCCTGGGGATTAGCCTCCCTGGCACTGAATGATTACTGCCAGCACCAACTAGCAATGCAACTAGAAAAAGGCCTTGAGCAAAAGGGGGAAAAAGTAAAAACAAATGAGTTTATATGGCTAAGAGACTTCAAAATGAGTTGGGAAGTCATTTCAGAGGTAACGCTTATGCATTTCTCAGCAGGATCTCATTGAGAGCCAAACTAGATACTACCCCAAATAGTGGGGCTCCTGAGGGCTCTGGAGACATCCAGACACTATAGTCAGGGAAGATAGCTCAGGAGTTTGATGCCTTGCCAGTGGGCCCCACTTTAGAATATATGCTCCCCAGTGTGATGCAGTTGGACTCAATTGTGGTTTCCCTACACATGGCTCTTCTGTCCTTCTATTAGAACCTATAATTAGTACTTGAGTTTATATGTGTACATCCAAGAGACTTAAATCTTTGGGCTGTCCATGTGCTAACTGGGCCCTGAATCTCAACAGACTTGCAACACCTACTCTGCAGTTCATTGGTCTTACCCAGGACAACTAACAAGAACGTGATGATGGACAACTACTATACCAAGGAATTGAGAAGGTCTACAACTGCAAGCAAAAGAGTCCCATCCGTTGGCCCCATGGGATCACAGCCCCCTCTCAATTAGAGATAAAGTGGACATCACCATCTCAGAGTCCTCAGGATTGGGGAATGAACTATGGACTAAAGTAGACGTACTGGCCTTCTACCATAGACTTATTGTGATTCTAGCAATGGAAGAAATTATATCATTGATGTGGAGGCAGTGGCCACCAGGGGTTCTGGGGGGCAGGGAGAGGGAAAATCAGGTGTAATGCAAGGACATTTTTGGGACTTGGGAATTGTCCTGAATGGCACTGCAATGACAGATGCAGGCCATTATATATCTTGCCATAGCCTACAGAATTGGGTGGGAGAGAGTGTAAACTACAATGTAAACTTTAATCCACGCTTAGTGGCAATGCTCCAAAATGTGTTCATCAATCGCAATGAATGTATCTCACTAATGAATGATGTTGTTAATGTGGGGAAATGTGGGGGTGTGGGAAGCAGGGCATATGGAATCCCCTATATTTTTTTGTGACATTTGTGTAATCTAAGTATCTTTTTAAAAAATGACATGGTTTCTGCCCTCATAAAGCTTAAAATCTGGTTGGAGATATGGCAGCAAATAATCAAACAAATGTATAATTACACATTTAATTGAATGTTATAGAGGAAACGAACATAAATATAATAACAAGGGAGAATCTCCTTTTAAAAATGGCCACAAAGCATTTGGAAAGATGCTCAACATCATTAGCCATCAGGGAAATGCAAATCAAAACCATTTGAATAGTTGTTATTAAAAATACAGAAATTAAGGAGTGTTGGGGAGGATGTAGAGAAATGCACATACTCATGCTTCAGTAATGGCAATGTAAAAGGATGCAGCCACTGCACCATTTTAAAAAAATGTGGTATGTACACACAACGAAATATTATTCACCTGTAAAATGGAACAAAGTCCTGACACATGTGACAACATGGATGAGTGAAATAAGACATCGTGGTGAGTGAAATAAGCCAGACAAAGAAGGACAAATATTGTATGATCTCACTGATTTGAAACAAATAGAACCAGCAAACTCAGAGTCAGAATCTAGAATATAGGTTACCAGGGGAAGGGGTGGGGATAGAGAATGGAACTTAAGGCTTAAAATGTACAGGGTTCCTATTTGGAAAGATGGAAATGTTTTTGGTAATTGTATTAGTCAGCCAAAGGGGTGCTAATGCAAAATACCAGAGATTGGTTGGTCTTTTATAAAGGGTATTTATTTGGGGTAGAAGTTCACAGTTACTAGGCCCATAAATCATAAGTTTCTTCCCTCACCAAAGTCCATTGCCACGTGTTGGAGCAAGACAACTGCCAATGTTTGCCAGGGTTCAGGCTTCTTGGATTCCTCTTTTCCCGGGGCTGCATTTCTTTCTGGACTTAGCTCCTCTGTTTCTTCCACAAGGTCAGCTGTAGACTATGAGGCTCTCTAGGCTTTGTTTCTCTCCACAAGGCCAGCTATGAACTCTCAGACAACTGGCTTGTCTCTATCCCAGGGCCTTCTCTCCTTCCTCACCAGAACTCCAATATCAAAACTGCTTCAACTCTGTTCTTTTATATTTGATTCCCACCCCCCACCAAGGGGTGGGGCTCAATGCCCTACTGACATGGCCCAGTTAACACCCTAATCATAACTTAATCATGCCCAGATTAGCAGACCAGTTTACAAGCATGAACCAATATCTATTTTTGGAATTCATAATTACATCAAACTGCCCAACGGCTACAGTAATGGATGGTGGTGATGGTAGCACAACACTGTGAATGCAATTAACAGCACTGAAATACATATCTGAATATGATGAAATAGGGAAATGTTTGACTGTACATATGGCAACAGAATAAATTTTTTAAAAATCCATGGAACTAAATTATGCAAACAGAGAGCCCTAAGTTAAACCCTGGGCTTTAACTAATACCACAAATATAAAAATATGCAATCATCAATTTTAACAAATGTTCCACAGCAATGCAAGTTGTTGTTGGTGGGATGGTGTATTAGTCAGGGTTCTCTCAGGAAACAGAATCAACAGGAGATATCTGTCAATAATATGAGATTTTAAAAGCATCTCTCATGTGACCGTGGGGATGCACAAGTCCAGGTTCCGCAGGCAGGCTGCAAACCAGGGGCTCCGATGAAAGTCCGATGAAAGGTCCTTGATGAGTTTCTGGGAGAAGCTGCCTGTCCAACGAAGAGCTGGGAAATTCTCTCTGAATGTTGAAATCACTTCCCCTTTTAAGTCATTAAACTAATTGGATAAAAGCGTCAACCACTGATGATGTAATCTCCCTGATTGATGCAGATGTAATCAGCCATCCACGCAGTAAACTCACTGGTGATCGAAGCCCATAAATGCTCTTGTATTACAATTAGCCGAGTGCTTGCTGGAACAAACACGTGGGAACAATTACCTGGCCAAGTTGACACATTAACCTAACCATCACAGATGGTATATGGAAATCCTTTATTTTTACATGATTGTCCTGTAAACCCACAGCTTTTCTAATAAAGAAAAAAATGCACATCAAATTTGTGAGATGCTGCTAAATTAGTAAAATTATTGTACTAATGGCCCATTTTCGAAATAAAGAAAGTTCTTAAATCAATTTCCACATATTCCACCTTAAGAAATCAGAAAAACAAGAACTCAAAGTTAGTAGAAGAATCGACGTGATAAAAAGCAGAGTGGAAAAAGTGAAAAATAAACAGAAAAACAATAAAGAAAATCAATGAAAAATGAAGGTGGTTCTTTGAAGAAATCAATAAAATTCAAAAACTAATAGCCAAAATGAAAAGTGAGAGAAAGCACATATTACAAATATAAAAATTGAGAGAGGTGAAATCACTACAGATTCCAAAGATATTAAAGGGATAATAAATAAATATTATGAACAAATTTATTCTGATAAATTAAAAATCTTAGAGAAAATGAATAATTCTTTAAAGACACAAACTACTAAATCTCACCCAAGATGAGATAGATAACCTGAATATCCCTAAATCAATTAAAGAAATTGATATTGTAGTTTAAAACCTCTTACCTCCACCAAGAAAACTCGATTACCAGATGATTTTACTGGTGAATTTTCAAAAACATTTAATTTAGTCAAAATACCAATTTATACAAACTCAGGAAACTTCTCACGTCATTCTCTTAGGCTAACATTACCTTGGTACCAAATCCAGACAAATATATTACACAGAAAGACAATTTGAAACCAATATCCCTCATGAACATAGATGTAAAAACCCTAAATAAAATTTCAGCAAATCAAATGGAACAATATATAAAAAGAATAATATATCATCACAAAGTGGGGTTCATCCCAGGAATGTAAGACAGGCTTAATGTTTGAAAATCAAGCAATGTAATTCATCACATTAACAAACTAAAATGGAAATATGTCATTATTTCAATAAATATAGAAAAAAGTATTTGACAAAACTCAACATTCATTCCTGATAAATTTCCTTTTACAAACTAGAAATAGAAGGGAATTATGTCAATCTGATTAAGGACATCTGCAAAAAATTATATTTGTCATCATACTTAATGTTGAAAGAATTAATGATTCCCCCTAAGATCAGAAACAGAACAAGGCTATCTACTTTTACCACTTATTATTTAACAATGCACTGCAGGTTCTAGCCCATTCAATATGGCAAGATAAAGAAAGGGCATCCAGTTGAGAAAGAAGTAAAACTGTTTTATTTGCAGATGTATGATCATCTATGTAGAACATCTGATATGATCTACAGAAAAGCTACTAGAACTAATATGTGAATTCATCATGGTGCAGGATACAATATTAATACAAGAATTGTATTTCTAAATATTATCAATGAAAAATTAGAAATTGAAAACCAAAAAACAATACTATAAAAATAGCATAAAACACTTAGGGATAAATCTGACAGAATTTGTGAAATATCTGTATCCTTATAGCTACAAAAAATTGCTGAAAAAATTGAAGAAATAATAAATTAAAGAAATAAGTAAATTCAGACTTTTAATATATTCATACGATTGGAAGACTTGATATCATTAAGACGCCAATTCTCCCAAAATTGAATTATAGACTTAATGCAATCCCAAACAAAATTCCAGCATGGTTTTTGATAAAAATTACCTAAGTAATTGTAAACTTCATTTGGAAAAATCAAAGGACCTAGAGCAGCCAAAATCACTTTGAAAAAGAACAAATTTATAAGATTAATGTTACCTGATTTCAGTATTTATTGTAAAGCTTCAGTAAAAAATCCAGTATGCTATTGGTATAAATATAGACAGCTAGATCAATGAAGTAGAATAGAGTCCAGAAATAGAACCATAGAGATATATTGAAAACTTTGAGGAGGTTCCATGTATTGAACCTGGGACATTGTACATGCCAAGCAGGTGATCAACCACTGAGCTACACCTGTTCCCAATTGATAGTTAATTTTTGACAAAGTTACAAAGGTAATTCCAGTGCACTAATGGTTTTTCAACAAATTGGTGCTTTAACAATTAGATATACATGCAACAAAGAGAATTTCAATCCACACCTTGAACCATATAAAAAAATAATTCAAAATGGATCATAGACCTAAATATATTACCTAAAATTATAAAAATTTTGAAAGTAAATATGGGATAAAACCTTTGTGACCTTGAGTTAGGGAAAAATTTCTTAGATACAACACAAAAATTATAAGCCATAAAAGGACAAATTGCTAAATTTGACTTCATCAAAATAAAAAACTTCTCTATGAAAGCCACTGTTAATAGAAAAAACAAGCCACAGACTGGAGAAAATATTTAGAAATAATATGTATGAAAAAGGATTTGTATCCAGAGGATATAAAGAATTTCCAAATTCAGCAATATGAAAACAAACAACCCCTTTTTTAAATGGGAAAAATATTTGAAGAGACATTTCATTCAAGACATAGGGATGGCAGTATATAAAAAGATGCTCAACATCATTACTTATCATGGAAATGTAAATTAAAAACACATTAAGATTTCACCACACCCCTATTAGAATGGCTAAAATTAACAAGACTGACCATACCAAGTGTCAGTGAGAACATGGAATAACTAAAACCCTCACACACTGTTGCTAGAAATATAAAATGGTAAATCACATTGGGAAACTGTTTCTCAAGTTAAACATACACTTACATATGATCCAGCCATTCCATTCTTAGATAATTACCCAAGAGGAAAAAAGCATATGCCCATACAATGACTTGTATATGAGTAGGGATCCAAGACTTTGACCCACACCATGCTGTAGTAAGGTCCTAATTGTTCCACAACCACCACTGGGTTGATAAAGAGAAGTCTTAGCAAAGAGTAGATATTTCCCCTCCACTCTGCAGTAAAAATGCCAATAACTCTTCCCAGTGTTGCCAGTGGAGCTCACATAGGAAGCAATAATAAAACTCCTCCCACCCAGAAAGCTATCAATGGAGGCTTACTGGGGAGTCAAAAATATCACTCCTGCCCATCAGTAATGAGGAGCACTCTTCCTTGGGTATCAGCATAAGCTGAGTGAGGAATCTAGACTTCTATCCTACCTGGAAGTAATGAGATGGGCTCATTCCTCTGCCAGAGTGGTGTAAAAATGCCAGATAAAACAAAAAGTTAAAATAGATCCAGATATAGCCAAAAGATTTAAGCTTCCATTGATAATCACTCGTTATATCAGGAACCAGGAAGGTATCAAACTGAATGAGAAAAGACAATCAATAAATAAAACACCAACATGACAAATACTTTTAAGCAGCCATAAAAATGCTACAATGACCATTATAAACATACTTGAAACAAATAGAAAAAAGTTTCAGCAAAGAAATATAAAATATAAAGAAGAACCAAATGGAAATTTTAGAGCTTAAAATGACAATACCTGAAACAAACAAAAAAAAATCTGAATGAATAGGCTCAAAGCAGAATGGAGGGGATAGAGGATAGAATCAGTGAACTTGAAAATGCAACAACAGAAATTGTCCAACAACAGAGAGAAAATAGACTGAAAAAATGATCAGAGCTGAGCGGAGGTAGCTCAAGTGGTTGAGCACTTGCTTCCTATGTACGAGGTCCCATGTTCAATCCCTGGTACCTCCTAAAAACAAACATACATATGATAAAACCAACTCTCATTGGGGAGCAGGTATAGCTCAGTGGTTGAGCACCTGTTTTCCATGTACAAAGTCCTGGGTTCAATACCCAGTACCTCCTTAAAAAAAATGATCAGAGCCTCAGCAACCTATGACACTGCAAAAAAAATATATAACATTCTTGTAATCAGAGTTTGGAAGGAGAGGAGAAAAAAGGCTGGGCTGAAAAAAAAATGCTTGAAGAAACAATGGCTACAAATTTCCTAAATTTGGCAAAAGACATAAACTTATAAATAAGAAGTTGGGCAAACCTCAGACGGGAAAAACACAAAGAGACATAGGCTAAGATGCATCAAATTCACTCTTCTAGAAACTGAAAGGAAAGAAGGAATCTTGAAGGCAACAAGAGAAAAACAACACTTCTTGCAATGAAACAATTATTTGAATGACCAGGGACTTCTCATCATAACCATTGAGTCTTAAAGGAAGTGGTACATTTTTCAAGCACTAAAAGAAAAGAACTGTCAACCCAGAATCCTGTATCCAGCAAAAACATCATTTGAGAATGAAGGGGAAATCAAGACATTCTTGGAAAACAAAGAAAATTTGTCATCAGCAGACATACCCTAAAAGAATGGCCACAGGAAATTCTCTAAATAGAAAGGAAACTATAAAAGAAGGAATATTGGAACATCAGAAAGGAAGGAAAGATATAGTAAGCAAAAATGTGGACCAATAAAATAGATTTTTCTTTTTCTCATGGGTCTTCTAAATTAAGTTTAATGGTTGAAGGAAAAATTATAACAGTCTGATATGGTTATAAATGCATGTATAGGAAATATTTAAGATAACTATATTATAATTGAAAGGTAAAGGGATGTAAAGGGAGGTAAGCTTTTAACCTTTCACTCAACCTGCTTAAATGATAACATGAGTAGACTGTGATAACATAAGTGCACATAATGTAATACCTAAAGTAACCACTAAAAATGTTATACAAAGAGATACATTCAAAACTGCTAGAGATAAATCAAAATAGAATTCCAAAGGATGTTCAAGAAACCTACAGAAAGACAGGAAAAAGGAAACAGGAACAAAAAGAAAAGAGAATAAACAGGAAAAAATAGCATGGCAGACTTTAATCCTAACATCCATATTTATATTAAAAATATTTTTTACAGTGTAAAAAGTATTTTTATTATGTGTAGCAAATTAAAAGTTAATAAATTTTTTCATTTACAGAATTCAACACATGATCATTCCACTGTTTAATTATAGAAGTCAGCTTAGTTCCTCTGAAGCTTGAAACAAGATTTATCTTCAAGATAGCCCTCTTAAAAAGAATCCACACCTGTTTCCAGTCAGCTTTGTCATAATTCTTTTAGATGGGCTTCTTTTCATCTCCACCTGTGTGTGGACAAACTGATGTATGCTTCAGAAACTCCCCACCTATTTACTAGAATTCTTGGATCCTAATTTCTTCAAGTTATTCACTTTAGATCCTTTAGAATCAGGATTGGTGGAGCTGCATGGTTCAAAATTTCAAACCACCTAGAAAAACCAAAGAATTTGTTCTTATTGATGATTACACTAATCTGGACAGTATTGGAAAAACTATGGAAATACTGTATCAATAGAAATACCAGGTTTAACATGCACAAAGCCAAGAAAACCAATGATGCCAGATACTGAATTTCTATAGCACTGTCTTTTGAACACCCCAGCAGGATATATTAAATTTAAATTATCCAAATGCACTAATTAAAAGACAGAGATTGGCAGAGTGCATAAAATATGATCCAATTATATGCTGCCTACAAGACACATACTTCAAATGTGATGATATAGGTAGGAGAGAAATAAAATGATGGAAGAATATATAAAGTGCAAATATCAAAAGGAAGCAGGGGTGGCTATATTATATCAGATTAAGTAGACTTCAGAACAAAGAAAATTATCAAAGACAGAGAGGGACATTATATAGTGATATATAATGAGCCAAGAAGACATAGCAATCCTAAATATTTATGCACCAAGCAACAGAGGTACAAAATATGTGAAGAAAAAAACCCGATGTTACTAAAAGATGAAATAGATAGATCCATAGTTAGAGCTGAAGACTTCAAACTCCTCTCTCAACATTTGATAGAGCAACTGGACAAAAAAATGAGCAAGGATATAGAAGAACTCAACACCACCATTAGCCAACAGGATCTAATTGACATTTATAGAACACTCCACATAACAGAAGAATAAACAAGTGTCCATGGAACACATCCAGAGCTATTAAAACAAGCCTCAAAAATTTTTAAATAACTGAAGTCACACATAGTGTGTTCTTTAACCACAGTTGAATCAAAGTAGAAATCAACAACAGGAAGATAGGAGGAAATTCTCCAAATACTTGGAAACTAAACAACATACATCTAAATAACCCATGAGTCAAAGAGAAAGTTTTAAGAGAAATAGAAATATACATTAAACTGAATGAAAATGAAAATACAACCTATCAAAATTAGTGGGAAGCAGCTAAAGCAGTGCTGACAATTTCCTCAAAAAACTCAAATTAACACAACTCATCCAATATGAAATTGGTATTTGAATAGCGTTCTAATTACTAAGGAAATTTAATTAATAATTTAAAATCTTCCAAACAAAAAATTTCCAGGCTCAACTGGTTTCACTGGAGAATTCTGTCAAATGATTAAAATATTCATATCAATTTTCCATAATCTCTTCAAGAAGATTCACGAGAATATTTCCCTATTCATTGTATGAAATTATTATTATTCTAATATCATAAATCAGCTAACAGATAGTATGAGTATTAAAACTATAGATCAATAGGCACAAAATACTTAACAAAATAGCAAAAGAATTCAGCAATATAGAAAAAGAATTATATGCTATGACCAAGTGGGGTTTATTCCATGCATGCAAGGATGCTTTAATATTCAAAAATCAATCAATGTAATGCAACATATTACTAGGCTGAAGAAGAAAGCCACATGAGCATATCAATTGGTACAGAAAAGTATTTGCTAAAATTTAATATACATTCATGTTAAAACTCTCAGAGAAATAGGAATAGAGGGGAATCCACAGGTCAATTAATAACATTTATGAAAAACCAACAGTTAACACCATACTTAATGTTGAAAGACTGAACACTTTTCCTCTAAGATTGGGAATAAGGTAAGGATGCCTTCTTCAACATAGTGCTGGAAGTTCTAGCCATTGCCATACAGCTAGAAAAGGAAATAAAAGGCATACAGTCAGAAAGGAAGAAAGACAACTCTATTTGCAGCTGACATAATTATCTAAATAGAAAATACCAAGGAATCAATAACAACAACAAAACTCCAACTACTAATTGAGTTCAATTCAGTAAGGTCTCAGGGTAAAAGAGGAACATACAGAAATCTTGTATTTATATATTAGCAGTGAACATGTGGACAATGAAATTAAAAGTATGAAACCATTTACAATCGCTAAAAAATGAAATATTTAGATATAAATCTAACAAAACACATGAAGTGTGTTACACAATGTTGATGGAAGAAATAAAAAGAAATCAAAATAAACAGAGACACATAACATGTTTATGGATTGAAATACTTAAAACTGTAAAGATGTCAATTCTCCCCAAATATATATATATATATAGGCTTAAAACAATTCTTATCAAAATCCTGAAAAGGATTTTTGTAGATGTATACAAGACAATTCTAAAACTTATATGGAAAGGCAAAGGACCTAGAATAGGTAAAACAATTTTGAAAAAGAAAAGTAAAGTGGGAGGAATTAGTCTACCTGATTTTAAGACTTATGATATAGCTATGGTAATCAATGTATGGTATTGGCTAAGGGAAAGAGACATAGATCAATGGTACAGAATAGATCACACAGAAATAGAATGGATGATCTATTTCCAAAGGAAATCTCTTTCCAAAGGAAAGACTGCTCTTTGAAAAAAATGATTCTGGAGTAATTGGACATCAATAGGCAATACAATTAACCTTGACTTAAATTTCACATCTGATTTAAAAATTAACTCAAAATGGATAATATAAAATGTAAAACTATAATACTTTTAGACTAAAAACCATAGAAAATCTTTAGAATCTAGAGCTAGGCAAAGACTTCTTAGATATATGTCTCACCGAAAGCAAGATCTACAAAGGAAAAAACTGATAAATTGGAGTATATCAAAATTAAAAACGTTTGCTTTTCTGAAAAGACAAGCTACAAATGCAAGGAAATATTTGTAAACCAATTACTTGGCAAAATTTGTATCTGAATATATAAAGAACTCTCAAAATGCAAGAGTTTGAAAAAATAAAGAACCCAATTAGAAAATGGTCAAAAACTTGAACAGACTTTTCACTAAAGAGGAAATAACAATGGAAAATTAGCACATGAAAAGGTGCTAAAAATCATTAGTCATTAGGGAAATGCATATTAAAACCACAATGAGATATCACTACATACCTATTAGAATGTATAAAATTAAAAATAGAGAAAATACCAATTGCTGGCAAGGATGTAGAGAAACTGCATTACTCATACATTGTAGGAGCATAAAATGATGCAGCCACTCTGAAAACCAGTTTGGCAGTTTCTTAAATCTAAACATGCTACTACTATACTAACCAGCAATTGCACTCCTGAGCATTGACCTCAGAGAATTGAAAACTTATGTTTACACATGCAAAAAACAGTACCCTGAGACTTCCAGGAACATGACATAAAAATATGGTGGCAGGGCTTAACTCTCTCACAAAAATAATGGAGGAAGGGTCAAAAGCTGTCCAAGGGACTGCTTTGGAGATCTGCAGAACAGGAGAGTGCTGCACAACCCACAGGAGGGCGAGAGACAGAGGGACAAAGAAGTCAATACAGAAACCATGAGATACTAACTCTCGTGGCTGGGAACAGGACCCATCACCCACCCTCAAGGCAAAAGCCTGGATAAACCCATGGCTCACAGTAGCCAACTGAGAGGGGAATGGACATCTTTCTCCCTGGGGAGAGGGAGGGTGCAGCAGAGGGCAAAGAGTAGTTTCTCTTCAGTTAAATTGGCCAGCAGATCCCACTTTGAATCTCAGCCAGACCAGAATCATGGCAAGTGGATGTTGAAAGAGTCACCTCTGTGGAAAGATTCACCAATGTGTGTCGTCTGCTGGCCAGTTGGTAAACTGCGAGGAGAAAAACCAATTTTAGGGGTCTATTGTCCCAAACTCCTGGGAGTAGATCTGTACCCCATTAGTGAGCCCCTGGGGTCCTATTTTTTTTTTCTTTTCATTTCTTCATTTTTTAAAAGATACTTAGATTACATAAATGTTACAGAGAATATATAGGGAGTTCCCATATGCCCCACTCCCCACACCTCCCACATTTTCCCACATTAGCAACGTCTTTTATTAGTGTGGTACATTCATTGAAATTGATATACACATTTTAGAGCATTGTCACTAAGCATGGATTATAGTTTACATTATAGTTTACACTCTCTCACACTCAATTCTGTAGGTTATAGCGAGATATATAAGGGCCTGTATCTGTTGTTGTAGTCGTTCAGTACAAGTTCCAAAAATGCCCCCGTGTTATACCTGTTTTTCCCTCTCCCTACCCTCAGACCCTCCAGTGGCCACTGCCTCCACATCAATGATATTTCTTCCATTGCTACAATCACAATAAGTCTATAGTAGAATACCAGTAAGTCTACATTAGTCCATAGTTCATTCCCCAATCCTGAGGATTCTGGGATGGTGATGCCCACTCCACCTTTAATTGGGGGGGGGTGGCTTCAATCCTATATGGCTGATGGATGGGACACTCTCTCTCTCTCTCTCTCTCTATATATATATATATATATATATATATAATTTTTTTTTTAAAAAAAAGATGCTTAGATTACATAAATGTTACACAAAAATTACAGGGATTCCCATGTTCCCCACCTCCCACACCGCCCATAACATCCCACATAAACATCTTTCATTAGTGTGGCACATCACCTGCCATGGATATACACATCCTGGGGCTTTGCCACTAAGCATGGACCATAGTTCACATTGTAGACCATACTCTCTCCCACACAGTTCTGCATATTATATGCTGATGTAAAATGGCCTATATATGTCATTGTAATATCACTCAGGATAATTCCCAAGTCCTGAAAAAGCCCCTGTATTACAACTGCTTTTCCCTTCGCTGCCCCAAAAGCACCCAGTGGCCACTGGCTCCACCTCACTGTTGTAATTTCTTCCATTGCTTGAATCACAATATGTCTACAACAGAATACCATTAAGTCCACTCTAGTCCATAGCTCTTCCCCCAATCCTGAGCAGTTTGGGATGGTGATGTCCACTCCACCTCCAAGTGAGAGGGGGCTTATATACCATGGATATGGTGGATGGGAATATCTTGCCTGCAGCTGCAGGCTCTCTCCATTCCCTGGGATGGCCAATGTCCATCATCGTCTCCTCAACAGGTGACTTGGGTGAGTCCTTTGAGCTGTAGAGTAAGAGTTGCAGCTCCACCGAGATTCCAAGCACAGCTGACACACGGGCAGGCCAGAGGCTCCAGTCTCTGGAAGTACACCTACAAACTCCAGCATCACATAGGTTTGAATAGAAGAGACTGATGGACGATGTGCAGGGAGGACTTATTTGAGTCCAACTCTGTCACTCTCAGGAGCACAGATTCCAAAGTAGAGCCCACTGATAAGGCATCAATCTCTGGAGCTATCTCCCCTTATATAGGACCTGCGTGTCTTCAGAGCCCTCAGGAGCCCCTCTGTGTGGGGTGATATCCACTTTGGTGTTCTATGAGATCCTACTGAGGTGTGCGTAAGCGTTACATCTGGGATGACCTCCTGACTCTCTTTGAAGTCTCTTAGCCACATGAGCTCATTTGTCTTTACCTTTTCCCCCTTTTATTCAAGGTCTTTTTCCAGTCATATTGCCAGTTGGCACTTGGTATTAATCCCTCATTTGCCAGGGAGGCTCATCCCCAGGAGTCATGTCCCACACTGAGGGGAAGGTAATGCATTCATATGCTGAGTTTGGCTTAGAGAGAGGCCACATTTGAACAACAAGGAGTCTCTCAGGTGGCAACCCTTAGGCACCCCATAACAGTAAGGCTAAGTTTCAATTATTACAAGAGCAAAGACTTGTAAGGCTAGTCATCAATAACAAGAACCCTTCAGTGGACCATTCTCTTTTGCCAGACACTGCCCCTGCACTTGGGGGACTGTTGCTGCTCCCTTGGAGAATGTGGCAGAGCTCTCCAGGCTGGGAATTCAGTATTCCTTCGTTTATTGAGTGATTGTCTACCCACTGTGACCATGCTCCACCCCTTGATCATTTGAACAATTTTATATATCTTTCATGTATATTCAGGTGAACTTCCATGAAACCCCCATCCCAGACACCTGCCACCAATGATCCTCTCCTGCCCCCTCTGTAACCTTTCTGTGATCCAAACCTTCCTTGAAGATGAAGCCTATATAATAGCCAAATACAATTAATAGGAAAACAAAATAATAAAGATACATTTAAATATAAGAGATAAAATACATGGGACCTTGAAAAAAAACACTAGAAATAAAATGAAAGATCGGGATATTCAAAAAATGGGGAAAAAAATTAAGAAAACTTTTTAAAAACATTTTTCCTTTTATCACTGCATTATCGGATGTCCAGTCTGTACTGTGGCACCTGCCCCCTCTCACTCCCCAGTGTCTCCCAAATTTTCATTTAATTTGCAAAGACGTTTTAGGTCACAGCAAAGTCACATACAGAATACTAGAGACTCTCATATACCCAACTTCCTTACCCTTTCCTTACCCCATATTAAAATCTTTTTTATGTGGATGGTAGCATTGTTACAACTGTTATACAGATAGTGAAACATAGCTACTAAACATTGTCAATGGTTTACAGTATAGTTTACAATTTAAACGGTACAGTTTAATAATTTTTTATGATATTTACCATGGCCTGTGTCCATTATTGTCAGGTAATGAAAAACATTTCCCATGACCACTAAATACCCCCTGTTTGATCTTTTCTGTTCCTTCCTCCCCATCCCCCTGGGGCACATGACACTCCCCTGTCTTGACTCATTGGATGACAAGATTCATAGCTACATGCAACAAGATGTCTTGACATGCTGATTATCCTCTCTTATTAGGATCCACCCTTGTGCCTAAGAGACACCCACCTGTCTGTTTGTGGGTGAATTGGTCCTCCCAAAGATGGGGGTCCATCTCCTTCCCACTCACTGTGTGGGTCTTCACTCCCTGACACAGCACATTATGACAGGATGAACACTCACACACTCCCCAGAAGCCTACTCCAGATACACCCCTTCCTGAATGCCCCCCCAACCCACACCCTAAACCAGTGACACTACCTTGTCATTTTGCCATAAGAGCATTCCCACTCTTGCACTTTCAACATCATTCCCACAAATCCCATGTTCACCTAGTCCCCCTCCCATCTTTCCCCCCAGTATCCTGGGTATTCTAACCCACCCTTTCTAATCTACCCACCTGTCAACCCTGCACCACCAAACCCAGTAATATCACTGCCCACCTGTCCTATCTTTCAATATACAACTATACTCTATCACTTTACCATAGATTATGTCCATGTGTGGGACACTCTTGCTTGTAGTTGTAGACACTCAGGTCCTTGGTATGTTGGTTATCTATCTATCATCTCCTCCTTGTTAGTTGTCCTGGGTAAGTCCAGTGAACTGGAGAGTAGGAGTTGCCCTGTTGAGACTCACGACCCACCTGGCACATGGACAGCCCAAAGATTTAAGTCTCTTGGACTTGTACCTACCAATTTAGTACTAATTATAAGTTCAAATAGAAGGACAGAAACGCCAGGTATAGGTTAACCACAGCTGAGTCCAACTCTGTCACACTGGAGAGCACAAATTCCAAAGTAGGACCTACTGGCAAGGCACCAAACTCCTGAGCTAGCTTCCCTGACTATAGTGTCTGGATGTCTCCAGAGCCCTCAGGAGCCCCACTATTTGGGGTAATATGTACTTTGGCTCTCAATGAGATCCTGCTGAGACATGCATAAGCGTTACCTCTGGAATGACCTTCCGACTCACTTTGAAGTCTTAGCCATATAAACTCATTTGTCTTTATCTTTTCCCCCTTTTGGTCAAGTTCCATTTTTTTCCAGTTGCATTGCATTGCTTGTTGGTACTTGGTAGCAATCCCTTGGTGCCAGGGAGGCTAATTCCCAGGAGTCATGTCGCAGGCTTGGGGGAAGTTATTGTATTTATATGCTTAGTTTGGCTTAGAGAGGGGCCACATTTGAGCAACAAGGAGGCTCCCTGCAGGTAACTCTTAGGCACCCTACAAAACTAGGGTAAGTTTCAATTTCAAGAGCAAAGGCTCATAAACATAGTCATCAATATCAAGGGCCTATCAATGGACCACACAAGTCATTGCCCCTGTATTTGGGAGATTGTTGCTGTTCCATTAGAGAATGTGGTAGAGCTCCCCCGGATGGGAATTTGATATTCTTTGGTTATTGTGTGAATCTCCATCCACTGTGACAATGCCCCATGAACATTTGAACACGTTTCTATGCCTTATATATATACCCAGGTGAATTTCTTCCCATGTATCACCCATCACTGACACTCCACACCAATGTTCCTCCCCTACCACAGTTTTACCCTTTCTGTGATCCAAAACGTCTTAAAAAACGAAGCCAGTTGAATAGCCAAATACAATTAATAAGAAAATGAAATAATAATGATAGTTTTAAACATAAGAAATAAAATACAGAAAAATTTTTAAAAAACTAAAACTAAATTAAAATAAAAAATTGGGATATTAAAAATTAATGAGTCATGTCCCAGGCTGGGAGGAAGGTAATGACTCATTAATTTTTAATATCCCACTACAGCTCATTGGGCTCACCCAGGACAACTGGCGGGGAGATGATGATTGACAACGGCCATCCCAGGGAATGGACAGAGTCTGCAGCTGCAGGCAGGATAATCCCATCCATCTTCCCCATGGGAGATAAGCCCCCACTCAATTGGAGGTGGAGTGGACATCACCATCCCAGACTCCTCATAGGATGGGGGGAAGAACTATGGACTAGAGTGGACTTACTGGTATTCTACTATAGACATATTGTGATTCAAGCAATGGAAGAAATTACCACATTGATGTGGAGCCAGTGGCCACTGGAGGCTCTGGAGGCAGGGAGAAGGAAAAGCAGTTGTAATACAGGGGCTTTTTCAGGACTTGGGAAATGTCCTGAGTTGCAATCTGACATTGCAACGACAGATATAGGCCATTTTATATCATCATATAACATGCAGAACTGTGTGGGAGAGAGTGTGGTCTACAATGTGAGCTACAGTCCATGCTTATTGGCAAAGCCCTGGGATGCATTTATCAATTGCAATTAATATACCACACTAATGGAGGATGTTTATGTGGGAGGTGTGGGAGGTGGGGCGTATGGAATTCCTATATTTTTTGTGTAACATTTATGTAATCTAAGTATCTTTTTTAAAATATTAAAAAATTTTAAAAAAATTTTTTTCTTTTGAAATTTATATTAAGATTTTCTCTATATAATTATATACGGCTGTTTTTCCAAAATGTTTTTTGAATGTTTAAAATAAAGTTCAAGAGTAAAATGTTTAACAATATTCTGGTAATTAAAAACTAATTTAATCAAATCTTCATTATATTTATGTTTTATAAAAAGTCTTCATTATACTTATACCTTATCAATTTATTTTTAAAATCATGCCTTACCATATATCAATAACAAATAAAATTACTTTAGTATGCCTTATTTTTTGCTCTGAAATAAAAAAATATATATTTACATTAAAAATTAATGAAAAATATTTTTTAAAAATTTTCAACATTTTGTCTTTCATCACTCCAAGATCTGGTGTCCTGCATGTACAGTGACATTTTCTTACATTTATTTCCCCAGTGTCTTACTTTTTTTCATTTTGTCTTCAATGAAGTTTTAGGTCACAGTAAAGTCACACACAGAATATAGGGGACTCCCATTTACACAACATCCTCCCCCTTTTCCCCATTTTCATATTAATAACTTTTTAATATGTGGATGATGCATTTGTTACCACTGATGTAAAAATATTGAAACATAGGTACTAACCATGGTCAATTGTTTACACTATGGTTTCCATTTTGGATCATACACTTTTATAAATTTTTGATGAAATTTCACATGGCCTGTATCCATCATTACAAGATCATGTAGAACACTTCCATTGGCCACTAAGTACTCTTTGTTCCATCTATTCTATTATTCCCCCCTCAGCCTCCCCTCAGGACCCATGGCGACCATCAAGCTTCACTCTTTGAAGGACAAGATTCATAGTTACTTGCAAGAACACAGAGGGCTTGACACACTGGTCTGTCCTCCCTTATTAGGCACTGCCCATGCTCTTGAGAGACTCCCACCCTTCTGTTTAAGAACATAGCGGGTGTCCCCAGAATGGGAGCCCAATTCCTTCCTGCTCATTATGTGGGTCTCCACCCACTGATACAACACACTATGACAAAATGATCGGTTGCACACTCCCTAGAAAACTGCCCCAGGTGTGTCCTATCCCTAATGCTCCCCCATCGAACACCCTAAACCAGTGATCCTTCCTTGTCATGTTGCCAAAGGAGCTTTCCCAACATTGTAGTTTGAACCACGTACCTGCCAATACCCGGTGTTTACCTGATCCCTCCCCCAACCCTTCCCCTAGTTCCATGGACTGTCCAACCCACCCTCCTCACCTTACTCCCCTGTCACACCTGCACTGCCCAAACTATAGTATCACTACACCCCTGTCATATCCCTGGGGTCCTATTTTGATAACTTAAGCTGGGCGATTTTAAAGATTTATTTATTTTTCTTCTCCCCCTCCCCTCGTTGTCTGTTCTCTGTGTCCATTTTGCTGTGAGTTTTTCTGTATCTGCTTGTCTCCTCTTTAGGCAGCACTGGGAACCATTGCTGGGATCTTCCAGAGTGGGAGAGAGGTGCTCAATCTCTTTCACCACCTCAGGTCCCTGGTCTGCTGTGTCTCTTATTGTCTCTCTGCTCTGTCTGTTTTTGTTGCATCATCTTGCTGTGCCAGTTCTCTGCATGGGCCAGCACTCTGCTCAGGCCAGCACTCCTGTGCAAGCCAGCACTCCTGCATGGGCCAGCACTCCACACAGGCCAGCACTCCATGTGGGCCAGCACTCTGTGTGGGCCAGTTCTCCACTCAGGCCAGCTTGCCATGCAGGCCAGCTTGCCTTCACCAGGAAGCCCTGGGAGTCGAACTCTGGATCTCCTATATGGTAGATGGGAGCCCAATTGCTTTAGCCACATCCATTTCCCATAAGCTGGGAAATTTTAAAGTCTTAGAATAAGTTGAACTAAAAATCAAAGAGGAACCATGAAACACTAGGCAAGAGAGAGAAATTGACCATTAGAGTAAATTCACCAACATATTCAGATGCTTAGACATCAGCAAAAAATTACAAACCATACTAACAAACAGGAAAAGATGGGCCAGCCAAAGGAACAAACAAAAAATCTTGATGAGACATATGCTTTAAGACAACTTATCAATGATAATCACACAAATCTCCTAAATCAGTTCAAGAAGTTGAAGGAAAATATGCTTAAAGAAATAAAGGATATTAATAAGATACTGGGTGGACATGAAAACAAACAAACAATTTGAAAGCCTGCAAAGAAAAGTAACAGAGCTTTTGGAAATGAAAGACACAATGGATACAATTAAAAATACATTAGAGGCATATAACAGCAGATCTGAATTGATGGAGGACAGAATTAGTGAAATCAAGGACAGAATATCTGAACTTGAAAAGAAAGATAAAAGAATGGGAAAAATGGAAGAAGGTCTGTATTAGTCAGCCAAAGGAGTGCTGATGCAAAATACCAGAATTGGTTGGTTTTCATAAAGGGTATTTATTTTGGGTAGAAGCTTACATTTACCAGGCCATAAATCATAAGTTACTTTCCTCACCAAAGTTTAGGCCATGTGTTGGAGTAAGACAGCTGCCAACATTTGACAGAGTTCAGGCTTCTTGGGTTCCTCTCTTCCCGGGGATCTATTTCTTTCTAGGTTCAGCTCCTCTGTTTCCTCCACAAGGTCAGCTGTAGACTATGAGCCTCTCTAGGCTTTGCCTCTCTCCACAAGGCCAAATGTGAACTGTCAAGCAAATGGCTCTGTCTCTTTTCCCGGGACCTTCTCTCCATCCTCATGGCCAAGCTCCTCTGTGTGCTTACTTCCCCAGGCTCCAGCATTAAAACTCATCATTAGAATTCCAACTCAAAACTCCAACTCAAAAGAGCTCCAACTCTATCCTTTGCCATGTCTTTTATCTTTGAGACCCCACCCACCAAGGGGCAGGGCTCAATGCCCTGCTGACATGGCCCAATCAAAGTCCTAACCATAAGTTAATCATGCCCAGAGGAACAGACCAGTTTATAAGCATAATCCAATATCTAATTTTGGAATTCTTAACTATATCAAACTGCCACAAGTTCTCAGGGAATTGAATGACAATGTGAGATGTGCAAACATGCACATTATTGGTGTCCTAAAGTGGGAAGAGAATGGAACAATGGCAGAAAGACTATTTGAGGAAATAATGACTGAAAACTTCCCAAACCTTATGAAAGACATAAATATCAATATCCAAGAAGGACAATGTAACCCAAACAGAATAATTCTGAATAGACCTATTCTGAGACACCTACTATTCAAAATGACAAATTCCAGAGATAAAGAGAGGATTCTGAAGGCAGGAAGAGAAAAACAATGCTTCTCTTAAAAGAGAGCCTCAATAAGGCTACATGTAGATTTCTCACCAGAAACCATGGAGGAGAGAAGAAATTAGTATGATGTATTTAAGATACTGAAAGAGAAAAACTTCCAGCCAAGAATTCTTTATCTGGAAAAACTGTCCTTCAAAAATGAGGGTGAATTTACAGTCCTTACAGACACAAAAATCTGAAACAGTATGTTACCAAAAGACCAGATTCATAAGAGATGCTAAAGGGAGTGCTACAGCCTTAAAGGAAAACCAAGGGCAAGTGACTTGGAGAAGAGTGTAGCAATGAAGATTATTAGGAAGGGCAACTTAAAGGTTAAAAAAACAGACATTAGTAAGATATGGCAATGGAAAGCCAAATGATAAAGTAGACAAAGTAATTATTCCTTTATAGTAATACAGTAATAACTTTGTTAATGGAATGAATTTACCAATCAAAATATATAGACTGACAAAATGGATTAATAAAAATATAAGCCATCTATATGCTGTCTACAAGAGAGTCACCTCAGGTATAAGGACACAACCAGGTTGAAAGTGAAAAGTTCAAAAGAGTTATTCCATGCAAATAGTAACCAAAAAAGATCTGGAGTGGTGATACTAATACCAGACAAAATAGATTTTAAATGTCAGACTGTTATAAGAGATGAAGAAGGTCAATGTATTAATAAGAGGGGCAATTCACCAGGAATAAATAACTATAATATATATTTATGTACCTAACCTGGATTCCCCAAGATACGTGAGGCACACACTGGCAAAACTGAAGGGAGAAATAGACATCTCTACATTAGCCAAAAATGCCTTTATAAAGAAGAATGGTGTTGGAGGACTCTCACATCCTGACCTTAAATCATATTACTTAGCTACGGTGGAAAAAACAGCATGGTACTGGCATAAAGGTAGGCAGATTAACAAATGGAACCAAATCAAGAACTCAGCAATAGACCCTCACATCTAAGTTCATGTGATTTTTGACAAGGTTGTCAAGCCCACCCAGCTGGGCCAGAACAGTCTATTCAACAAATGGTACTTGGAGAACTGGATATCCATATCAATAAGAAAGAAAGAGGACTCCTAGCTCACACCTTATAAAAAATGAACTCAAAATGAAGGCCCTAAATATAAAAGCTACAACCATAAAACTCCTAGAATAAAATGTAGGGAATGATCTGCAAGATCTTGTGGTTGGCAGTAATTTCTTAAACCTAATGCCTAAAGCACACCCAATGAGAGAAAAAATAGATGAACGGGAGTTCCTCAAAATTAAACATTTTTATTCTTCAAAAGACTTTATCAAGAAAGTACAAAGGCAGTCTTCTCAATGGGAGAAAAAATTTGTAAACCACATATCCAATAAGCATTTGATATCCATGTTATATAAAGAGATTATACAACTCAATGATAAAAAGACAAGCAATCTAATTTTTAAAAATGGGCAAAAGACTTGAATAATTCAAATGACCAAAAAGCACATGAAAAAAAAAAAGTTCAACATCTCTAGGTATTAGCAAAATGCAGATCAAAACTACAATGTGATACCATTTCACACTTTATAGAATGGCCACTATTTAAAAGAAAAAAAAACTACAAGTGTTGGAGAGGATGTGGAGAAATAAGAATGCTTATTCGCTGTTGGTGGGAATGTAGAATGGTACAGGCACTGTGGAAGACTGTTTGGCAATTCCTAAGGAAGTTGAATATAGACTTGCCATGTAACCCAGCAATACCACTACTAGGTATATACCCAGAAGAACTGAGAGCAGTGACACGAACAGACATCTGCACACCGATGTTCATAGTGGTGTTATTCACTTTGCCAAAATATGGAAACAACCCAGGTTCCATCAACTGATGAATGGATAAACAAATTGTGGTGTATACACACAATGGAATATTTTGCACCTGTAAGAAGAAATGCAGTCGTGAAGCATATGACAACATGGATGAACCCGGAGAACATTATGTTGAGTGAAGCAAGTCAGACATGAAAGGGCAAATGCTGTATGTTTATCGTATTATGAACTAAATATATTGTGTAAACTCATGGAGTAAATAATTAGAATACAGGTCATCAGAAAAGAGAATGAGGGTACAAAATGGAAAGCTGAGGATTGTTCTGTGCAGAACTGGTAAAAAGTTGTTTGTAAATATTTGGAAATGAAGAGCAATGGTGAGAGGGCATCATTGTGTTTGTGACTAGCAGAGCTGTTATATGGGTACGATAGTGGTTGAAAGGGAAAGTCTAAGGACATGTATATTACTAGAAAGAAAGCTAAAGAAGATAACATGGGATTGTATAAAATAGTGAAACCTCATGTTAAAATCCGAATATGGGTAATATTGCAAATATAAGACTGTTTTTACAAAATATAAATACACATAAACTAGAGAGATGGAAACAGAATAGCAGCTATGTACGGAAGGGGAAGCATAGAGAGATTGAGAAGTGATGAGTTGTTTTTTTTCTCTCTCTTTTATGTTTATTATTGTTGCTGTTGGAATAATGAAAATGCTCTAATAATGATTGAAGTGATCAATGCGCACTATGTGATTATACCAAATACCACTGATTGTACACTTTGGGTGGATTTATGCCTTAAATATGTAACAATAAAATTGATTTGTTAAAAAACAACAACATAAAACTACAAGTGCTGGAGAGTGTGTGGAGAAAGAGGAGCACTCCTTCGCTGTTGGTGAGAATGTAGGAAGGCGCAGCCTGTGTGGAAGGCAGTTTGGCATTACCTCAAGAAGGTGAATATAGAACTTCCATATGATCCAGCAATTCCTTTACTAGGAATATCTTCAGAAGAACTGAAAGCAAAGATGGGAACTGACACTTGCACACCAATATTGATAGCAGCATTATTCACAATTGCCAAAATATGGAACCAGCCCAAGTGTCCATCAACTGATGAATGGATGTATAAAATGTGGTATATACATATGATGGAATGCTATGCTGCTGTAAGAAGAAATGAAATTGGGACACATATGACAACATGGATGAACCCTGAGGACATTATTCTGAGTGAAATAAGCCAGACACTATATGAACAAATATTGTATGGTCTCACTAGCATGAGCTAAATACAATGTGTAATCTCACAGTGGTAATCTCTAGAGTATAGGTTACTAGGAGATAGAAGGTAGGTTGAGAATAGGAGCTGATGCTCAATGTACATAGAATTTTTAATTAGGTTTATTGTAAAAGTGTGGAAATGAATAGAGTCGATGGCAACACATTATAGTGAGTATAATTAAGACTGCTGATTTGTAAGTGTGATTGTGGCTGAAAGGGATAGTCTGTGGACCTAAATGCCAATTGAAAGGAAACTAGAGAATAATCTAGGGTATGTATAATATAGTGATTTCAGTGGTGGATGAAAATTGTGGTTAATGGTATAAATATAAGAATGTTCTTCTTTTACAAAGTGTTAAGCATATGGTGATACATGGGGAAAGTACAATTAATGTAACATGGAGGACGGTTAACAGTGATATTGTAATATTTTTGCAGCAATAGCAAAGAAGCTATCAATTCTAAGAGACACGTACAGGTGGATATGGTGGGCCACACTGTGGGAGATGTTTGTGTGGGATGTGGTGGGAGGTGTGGGAGGTGGGCAACATGGGAATCCCAGTGGGTTCCGTGTAATATTTTAGGTAAT